>JASFAX010004378.1:0-39540 GCA_030737875.1 Allium sativum
CCAAGGTAATACTTAACCTTAAGCTCTGATACCAACTGTAACGACCCGGTTTTTGGGATCTTGGTTATCCGATATACAACACATATCGAACATCCAAGGATAAAAAATAACCGAATAGTTAATGAAAGAAATTAGAGGGTGAGGAAAGATAAGATAGAAACTTAGAACAAAAGAAGAAGAAGAACACAACATCAGAGTAACACGAACCTCACAGCGGAACGAATAACATATAATAGATAACATATCTTTGAAATAAAAGATTGTACTTGAGTATACATATCATCATCAAGTACAACACTTACAACACAATGGAAATAAACAATAGCTATATGATCCTGAAGCCTCCTGCTCCAGCTCTTCAAGTATCTGTAAATCCCGACTACTTGACTGCCCGTACAAAATTGGGAACCCAAGAGTTTAGGGAAAACAAAACAAAATAAACTCCGGGTCAGTCATGGGACTGGTATGAGTAAAACAGTTTGAGCCATTAAACGATATCTCATAAGACCATGCCGTATAACGGAATAGGTTTTTCCCTTATGAGAATCCAAAATATCTTTATATCAAAACCCATTGATATTATAATAATGTCTAGCAACCACAATATAATAATCATCTAGCAGAAACGCTTTCATCTCACGTTCTACATATATAGTATACAATCAAAACTGCAAGCACGTATTGGGTAATGGATTTCCAACTATGACAAGGAATGGAACCACCTTTCGCTAGTTTACCTCTAGAGAGGAATACACTGGGTTCAACAAGAACATCTTGCAACCCGGCCACACATGATCGACCACTCATTTCGCTTGAGTGTATCGAATGTATATCACTAACGGTTGGGATCAGCAACCGTTTCCCGAATGGGACAGCATTAACAATAGATTTTTTTGAAGTAAATGAAACTCTAGATCAGGTGATTATACACCCTAATAGGTGCGACCTAAATAGCTATGCTACCTGCCCGATTTCTGTCATTTACCGGTTGATGAGGCTTGAGGTTACGCCTTATCATCACATCAGATTCACTTCGAATGCCACATTGTTAGATCCATCGAAAATCACTAATTGACGTCTACAACAGTACATTACGTGTTAGCTAAAGAAGTTTCCTTCTCCGCTTCCACTCTTGGTACGGTTGAAGAAAACAATGTACGTGACCTTTATGGAAATACTCTGTCAGACATTCATCCATGAACAGGATGAACCGAAGGCACTATTCAATACATCCATCTTAGGCACTGTTATCTAAGACATATACAATAGCCCTTGCACTTTATTCCGTCTTCAATTATCTTTGGCATATATGATTCGCAATGCTTAGGCCAATACAAAGTGGTTCTTTGGATAATAATCCAACTGGTCTCTCCATATTAACAACGTTAAAATGGTCAAAATGTAACGACCGGAAATTTCGCTTGATCCGAATCAGTCGCTAAACCGACCAAGACCGTACGAAACGCCTGATTGTTTTGAGAACACGACAAATCAGAGCGCAGACGGGAGAAAATTTCATTGTATATTACAACAATTTCATCAGATTACAAGAATATTATAGAGTATGAATAAATATTTCATAGAAAATATCAGAGATTTAAATACATTACTGCAGCGGAAAAATAATACAATAGACAACTGAAAAGAATATACGGATACAGAGCTTTCCGGATATCGTTCCAGCTGTAAATCAGGATCTTGTGAATATTAATCTGCAAAACCAAGACTACTAGCTGCCCATGTCAAAATAAGGGCACCCAGAGTTTAGGTTAAAACAATAAACTCCAGGTCAGTCATGGGACTGGTGTGAGAACTAAAACAGTTATTAATCTTTATTTTAAAGCTAGGTAAATCAAGGGACCACGCCGTATAACACGGAACGGGTTTCCTCCCAAGAATACCAGTGCATAAAACAAACAGCGCAATGCTAAATAAAGATAAATGAAGCTATTATAAGACCCAGGTTCCATCACACAATGTAAAGCAAGTCGGAGGATAGGGTTTTTACCTTATAATAGCCAAAGAATGCTTGATACGTTTAAAACAGATTATTTTGATGGTACTATAAGTGTATAGTGTCAAAACAATTTCAATCATAAGTATCAATCATAGACGGCATAGTATCCCATGCTACTATGTCGCCAATACTAGGCTCTACAATCAAAACAGCAAATATCACGTATTGGAAGTTGAATTTCCATCTGTGAACCAAGGAAAAAGATAGTCCTTACCGATTCGAGACGCTCTTGCCCGTGTCTCAGGATCAGAACGCATCAACCCTTTGGATCGTCAGGGTCGGTCCACCGATGTGGATTATTATGCCTGAACACTACGTTTCCCCGCCCTTTGGGGGCGTAAATGAGCCAACGAATGACTCCATCGGTCCCGGATCGACCGATATATCTGAGGCGCCTCGCAACAGCAACAACCACATAAGTCAAACTCGTCAGGGCATGTAAAACCACTGACGCCACTTCTAGCTAGAAAGAAACGCATGTCCTTCCTGAGGTCCTCTCCTGTTTCTGGTTCACAACCGGGGTGTGAGACTCGCGAATCAATGCTACACAAAGCTATGCCACACAGGCCGTGCTTTGATCATCAACCACAAGACTCTGCTTTTCAACAAAAGCCTTGATCATTTGCATCTTAGCATGCCACACAGGCAGACCACTCCATGCAACCGATATCCATCAATCACACAGAATGATATCTAATGTTAGACACACAGTCCATTTACGAGTCCGTTCTGGGTCTGAACGAAACCGAAGGCACCTAGTACACCGCATATCCATCGATCTCCAAGTACGTCTGGACGATCACTAACTGATTCCCTCCTCTTGGGTGTACGACCCAATCAAGATCATCAGTAATTATCCAAACGACGTGAAGACCTCCGATCTTCAACCACCGTCTTCACCTTCGACTTATCGTCGTATCAGTTATTCAGAATGAGATAAACCCGGTCTTTCTTCGCATATATAATAAACAAGTGTTACACAAACACAACATATGCCTCGGTCCAATTCATCAGTCACTAACCGTAAATCAGTTAGAGAACGACTCCCCAAATATTAACCCCGAAGGCCGAAACCAACATCAGATGAATACCCAGGAAACCATTCATCTTTACTAATTTTCAATTAGTTTCTAAATTTCACATTCTTAGGGAAAGGTTCCCATTAATTTTATCAAAGATAAATTCCTTAAATTTATTCATTAATCTTCTTTTGAATATCAATTCAACTAGTCGGAATTAACGAATCTTACCGAAGTAATCATTTGTTTTAATTTCCCAACCCCAACCTATTCATCCCATGAAGTAAAATTGGTAATACTTCATATCTAACACCACGGTGTTATCGGTAAATTCAATTACCATTTCACGTTCAAATCTAATTAAAGATTTAACTATCGCCTGGAGCAAAACTGGTGATACTCCATTCTCGATCATTTCAATCTATTTTCAAATATTCTATTTCAAATATTTCTTTTTCAAATATTTCTATTCAAATATTTCTTTTTCAAATATGGTGTTATCGGTAAATTCAATTACCATTTCACGTTCAAATCTAATTAAAGATTTAACCCACAGGTCCTAGGATCGAGCGAAATTCCCGGTCGTTACACAAAACTTCGATAGTCTATGATTTAACCATCAAAGAAAAACAGTGTGCAAACAACGATATTATTTCCAGATGGAAATTCTATCAAATCAACCATCAATCATATATATATATATATATATATATTCATATGTTCCTTATTTTCTATGTTTAGAAAATATACGTTAACGCTGGAAAACATTTCCATAACTTATTTACGTATCACTATTCTTCTACAACTATCAGTCCCTGATTGTAAACTAGTATGAGAACAATTCCCTAAGTACCAATCCCGAAGGTCGAAACCAACATCAGATAGACACTTAGGAAACCATTCAACTTAACAAGTCTCTAGTCAAATTCTGATTTAGCTTAACTCCATTTCTTAACTCCTTATACATGAACACTTCCTTTTCTAATTCATATTTCAAATTTCAATATTTGATTACATTTCTGATTCTATTTGGAAAACATTTCCAAATCTTCTTTACTTGGATTTAAACAGATGTTTAAATCAACATTGCGACGACAACTCAAACCACTATACTTATTTACTAAATTCACTTAACCACTTTCACTCTCGAACCTTAACCATTTCTAAATTAAAAACGCAGTCAATCAAGTTAGGGTATAACTACCTCTCAGACCTTAATTGAACAACATTTCAAATCTCGAAATAGGGTAAGTTCATCTTTTAACCCATTAACACTTCCTTACGTAACTTCCGGATATAATTTACGAGTCCAACTCCTTTACAGAATCATTTGATTATAACAGTGGTGTTATAATCTCTTGCTTCTGAAATATAATAACTTTAATCTAACTCTTATTTCCTAACTCGAATAAATAACGAACAACTAATTTATCAACTCCTATTTGGTTAACTCTTATTCTATAACTCTTATTCGAATAACTCCAATCTAATAACTCTTATTCGATTAACTTTAACTCTATTTAATTCTTACTGGATTAACTTTAATTCGAATAACTTATATTCGATTTGCTTACTTTCAAATACTTATATTCGATAATCTCTTTCTTCGAATAAATCTTATTCGATTTAACTCCTGTCGAATAACTAGATTCGATCAACTCACTTCAAATATTTCTGATTCGATTATCTAACTTCGAATATCTACTATTCGATTATCTCACTTCAACTCTATTCGAATAAACTAAATTCGATTAACTCCAACTGATTAACCCAAATGGTTTTACTCTAACTGGTTAACCCTAACTGATTAACACTTTGTCCTTATTCAGTTTTAAACATCGATGTTGAAATCGATTTTTACTTCTTTATATAAGTCCTGACTTGTATATTCTATTTATCCAAATGGTAATTATTTAACTTAATATATAAATATCATTTATAAATCAATCTGCTCCTTTTCTCTGTTTACTTCTTCATGTATAAGTTTAGACTTATATATATCTATTTATCCAAATGGTAAATATTTTCTTTATAATCCATTTGTTTTCTAAATGCCTTTACCCATACTTCCTTTTTAAATCTTTATTTGTAAATGGTTTACAAATATTACCCTTTTAAATTCTATTTGCAAATGGTTTGCGAATATTTCCTTTTCAACTCTATTTGCAAATGTGTTGCAAATATTTCCTATATAATATCTTATTTGTTTTCTAAACAAATGTTCCTTTTATCTTATTCTATTCATTTAACAAATAAATATCCTTTTCTTATCCTATTTTTTAACGAACTAATATCCTTTATAACCTATTTGTAAATGTTTTACACATATTTCTCTTTCTATTTTATTTGTAAATTGATTAACATAGAAATGTGTTTATTTTATGCTCTTATATCTTATCTTTTGTATATAAATAAATATTACTTGGGATTATTTTGTCACTTTTACAGATATGCCAACTAACCCACATGCAGTCAGAAAAACAGAAAATAAAGATCAAAATGCTGTGTATATACAAATGAAGATCTGTAGATGAAGACTTTGCATTATGTTTCTTTTGAAGTTAAGATATGTCCATCTTTGATAGAATAGATCTCCTGAAATCTTATCATCCTTCAATTAGTCACATGTCAAACAAGGAAGATATTGAAGGAATAATGGTTAATTAAGAGGGGAGGAATAATGGCTAATTAAGAGGGGAGGAATAATGGCTAATTAAGAGGGGAGGAATAATGGCTAATTAAGAGGGGAGGAATAATTTTTATGGGAGGAATAATTGCTAATTAATAAGCCCATATATGCATATATTGGATTAGGATTTTAGATTGGCTATCTATCTCCTATAAATATCCATGTAATCTCATTGTAAATGAGCATCCTAAAATTAATAAAGTTTTCTTCTTCTTTTTTCTGCATTTTCTACTTTTTCTTAGCAATTAGTGTTGGCTACACAATTAGATTTGGTAGAACACTATTTGTCTTTCTCATTTATTTTTTTATTAGTGATTAACCATCTAATTAGATTCAGCGGTAATCCTAATTTTATTTCCTGTTTGTTATTTTAATTTCTGCAATTTCAATTTCTGTTCTTTTTACTGCTTCCTTAGGTCAATTGGATTGAATATAGATTTGATTAGATTTAGATCTGATTCAGTTCAATAATAGTTTAATTGCAGTTCAATTTCGTTTGCTTTCAAAACCAACCTCGAAGATTTGTCTAACTCGCCCAAGAAATTTTATAAATAATTTAATTTAATCTACCTCCCTGTGATTCGACCTGCATACTACACGATCTGTGCGCTTGCAGTATTTATTTCAAAATTCGCGCTTTTCTAGTTCTTAGGAAAGCGACGATCAAGTTTTTGGCGCCGTTGCCGGGGAGGTAACACTTAAATTTTATTATTTATTTAATTTTTGATTCGTGTTAGTTTTTATTTTATTTTATTTCCTTTTGTTACCTTGTATATATATTAAAAAAATCTTGATTAGTTGGACTGGTATTAATTGTTAACCCTATAATCTTCTAAGCAAGAGAAAAGAAAAAAAAACTTATCGAATTTCCTTGATTTTTTATTCTCCTTTTTTTTCATTTATTTCTTCTCCCCTTTTCATTTTTTTTCCTTTTATATTTCTTTTTCCTTCTCTACTTTCAAAACAATTTTTTTTAAAAAAAAATTCCCTGTTTTCTTAGCTTCTTTCTGTTTTTGTTCTCTCTTTTATTGTTTTCTCTATTTCGATCTCCTTTCATTTTCTTTCAATTACCTGCCAATTTCATGATTTCTTTCCTATTTCAATACATAGCCTCTCTTCCTCTATAAGTCTTAAAAAAAAATCTTCCAATTTTCCTTTAATTTCTTTCCATCTATTCCTTCCTTCCTTTTACTTCTTTCCAATTGTTCAATCTTTTAAAACAATAAACAAAAACAAAAAATAAAAATAAAAATTTAGCATTTCTCTTTTAAGATCTTTCCCTTTTCTGCCTTGTAATTATTTCTCTACCTTGCAGTTTATTTCTTTCCACTTTTGCAATTTTATTCCCAACTTTTACATTTCTTTCCCTTTTTTTTTACATAGAAAAAAAAACCAAACAAAAAAAAAGTTGCCAATTTTCTCTAAGTTTCTTTCCTTTCTTTTATTTCTTACTCTTCTCACCTTTCTTTTGCAATCTGATTACTTTCCAGAAAAGAAAAAACAAAATCTTTCTAAAACTTCTTTCTTTCCTTGCTGGAAATTTCTCCATCTTCATAAACCACAATCCATCCACTACCACATCCAGAAACCCGCATCTGAATTTTACATCAACCCCTCTACAACAAAACATTCTAAGCATAAACCTTTCAAACCAAAACTTCACCACTTGCTCCGCGCTACTGCTACAAACAGCCCCTGCTAGTGCTTTCAATTTCCTTCTTTGCCACAATTTCTATCACAAGTTCACCAAAGCCCTCTTCTCCTCCAAACCACCAAGACCCCTTTCAACATCCGATCTCACCAAGCTTCCTCCTCGGACCTCAAAATCCGCATACCAGACCTCATACCAACAAGCACCGCCTTCTACAGCCAATTCAAACCACCACAGTACCAAAAATCTCCGATTTGAAAACCGATTCGAGAACTAAAAAAAAATCCAACTTGCCAATTCGATTGATACCCAGGAACAAAGGCGGCCGCGATTTCTTGTTGTCTCGTTTGAGAGACTAGTTCGATTTCCTTTTTACTGAAAAAAGGTGCGAATTTTGGGTTTGAGCGTGAGAAATTTAGGACTTGTTTCCTTTTATTGAGGGAGGTGTGTTTGTTTTATCTGCTTTGTTAAGAGGGTTATTTTTGGGGTGTGGTTTGTTTTAGCCTAAGGGGTACGATTTGTTTTAGCTGAAGGAATGCGATTTGTTTCCTGATCTCTTCATTTTGGTTCAAGTGTTTCTTGATTTGAAATAAAAAGGATTGTTCTGAAATTAGCTCTCTGATCTTTCCTTTTGAGTGCATGAGTTATTCTTTTTTCCTTTTATTCCATCTTAGCTTTTTATTAGTTTAATTTCTTTTTATTATTTTATTTTGTGTGAGTCAATTGTTTAGCCTTTTTTTTTAATTTCAGCTTAGTTTTAGTTTTGTCCCATCTTGAATTTGTTGAGTCTTAATTTGTTGTCTTTATTTCTTCTTTCTTTTTTTTTCCTTTTTTTTCTCTGTCGTTCTTTGAGTATAGTTTATATTTTTTTATTTTGTTGTTTTTCTTTTTTTCTTTTTCTTTTTCTTTCTATTCTAAAAAAAAAGAGTCAAGGGCCAGAGTGAAGAAGGAATTCAAGCAAACAAAACAAAGGATCTAAAGATGAGCGATTGCAAACAGTGAAGTCCAATTTGTTGGACGAACTACCACACCCACTGTAAAATTTTCTAACTCTACAGGTGCTCTGCTGCAAAGGAAAAAAAATAGGAATTGCTTGTAAAAAAAATCTGCAGGGGCAGCGGCTTGCTTGTACAATATTTTAATTTTTTGCAATTATTATTGTTTGGTTGTTGTGTTGACTGAAATTGCTGAATAGATTTCGTGAGGAACGAATTTCCATAATTAAAATCATTACTCTCGTAATAAAACTTGATTTGATTTGCAAAATAATTGACTACAAGAGTGTATTTTATGAAATTGATTCTCTCAACGGTTTGATCGCGGATATATATTAGTTCAATTTATTGAACTTCTAGCAAAAGAGGTTGCATACTACCCGTAAAACATTGGTCGTATCCCTTAGTATTTGTACTATACGTGAACGACCATAAGACCCTCTTCCTCCTTCAAATCGAGATTATCAACTAATAGGATATACTTGAGTACGTTATCTATTTTGTAATAACAGTTACTTGTGTCAATCTTAAGTCTTGGATTTTTTATATTCAACAACGATGAATGAAAAGAGTTTTAGCCATCATAATTCTCCTAGGAATTTTGAGATTGATGAAATTGGCATGATTCAGACCATAGTTAATGAAACCTTTATTGACACTTCTGAAGCCTTGAAAATGTGTTTTTAACCATTTCAACTCTAATTTCGATGAGCTCGAATACATTTCTGAATTAAATGAACTTCTTGACTCGAAACCCTCGTCACCTGAATCTAACAAAGGAATGTTGACCAATGTTAACACACATGAACTTCCTGAGTTAGACCTCGAACCCCTATCACAAGACCTTGAGTATGCTTACTTGGACTCTACAGAAAATTTTCCCATGATCTTGGCCTTTGATATCACCGAGGACCAAGAAGAAAAGCCTTTGAAAATTTTATGCGATAATCTACATCTGAATTGTATAAATAATTGGCATGACACAATTTTCATAGGAAAGGTTTTCATTTCAAAATTCACTCACATGCCTGTTACACCTCACAAATCAAATAAGAAATCATTGTGCATCATTTTCGATAGAGACAAGTTTAAAGGGAAAAGAAAATCTCAATTTTCACATAACACTCATCATCATTATAAATTTCATTTTGTATATGATTGGCATTCGCATATAGTGGCTAAACTTCATTTCATTTTACAAATAATCTTGCAACTCATTCACCTTTGGGTACGATCTTTCAAATTTAGGAAACGTTTACAGTGTGGACACTATTTAGATCTAGTGTGGGGGGAGTCTGCATTCATTTTTCATTTTTTTTCTTTCTTTTCATTTTTAGCCATTTAAATAGGACCACCATGCATTTTAGATCATAGTAATATACCATAAATTTTTATTTTTTTTGAAATACGACTCATTTTAGATTGATACAACAAAATAAGTTAATGATTGTTAATCAGTTGGTAGTATTTTTTTCTCTCAGCTAAGATCGAATAAGAAATATAATGAAAAGTTTAATTTTGAGGGATAATAGTGTAACCGGTACATAGGGAGATTCTTAGGTGATGGCCATAAAATCTATTCTATATTGTAGTTTTTGTTTAAATAAGTGGAGGACTTAAAATGCTTATATTGGCTTTTCGAATCTTTAAAACTAAGTTGTGTTAAGCTGAATTCGTGTAACTCTATCTTGTTCTTATATTTTCAATAATAATAATAGCAATCCAAGGGTATCCAACATTGCTTGTATATCTAGCGTTGGTTTGCAAACCCGCCAAGCTCTATCCGACATGTTGTTGGCAAAGTCAGCGTTGGAATATCTTGGTATCATTTTATGAGTTGGACACCTAAGGATTACCGACATGTTGTTGACAAAGTCAGCGTCGGTCCGCACAATCCACCAAACACTGTCCTAACTCTCCGTCGGTCCGCAAGGCAGTGTATGGGTGGTATACCTTGGTTTTTTAAGTTAGGTGTATGTAATTAATCATAAATTTTAACTTTAATAGAGATAGAGAATAAGCGATGATGCCCAAACATTTCTTGACCTTATTGATTTGACTAGCCAAACACAAGGAAATTAGAATACCACTTTACAAACTGTGACAAACAAACTAAGAATTTATTTCATGGCTGCACTATGTTATCAACCGAACCAACTGGCCAAACTGGAATTTAACATTTGAAAACTTGATTTATGTTGAAAATTTGTGATAAGTTGGGGTATCCAAAATAAAATCAACTGATTAGAAATTGTTAATTTAATTTGTTGTACCACTTTCCTGAAACAAGTCATGTTTTCACTTTTTGTTTTCAATTGCATAAGTCCTCTGCATTCATGTAGTTACATTAGAGTCATAGCATACTGCATTTGGATTTTGTGGGTAGTATCCGCTGAAAACCCTTACGAGACTCCACTCGTCTTACTAGGGACACCTAGAGGTTTAACGGCGTGTTGAATACGCTCAATGCAATCGTGTTTCCTACGAAAGTGTGATCTATCTAGTTAGTTTTTAATATTTGTTCTACTCGAGGACGAGTAAAAGATAAGTGTGGGGGTATTTGATTAACATAGAAATGTGTTTATTTTATGCTCTTATATCTTATCTTTTGTATATAAATAAATATTACTTGGGTATTATTTTGTCACTTTTACAGATATGCCAACTAAGCCACATGCAGTCAGAAAAACAGAAAATAAAGATCAAAATGCTGTGTATATACAAATGAAGATCTGTAGATGAAGACTTTGCATTATGTTTCTTTTGAAGTTAAGATATGTCCATCTTTGATAGAAGAAATCTCCTGAAATCTTATCATCCTTCAATTAGTCACATGTCAAACAAGGAAGATATTGGAGGAATAATGGTTAATTAAGAGGGGAGGAATAATGGCTAATTAAGAGGGGAGGAATAATGGCTAATTAAGAGGGGAGGAATAATGGCTAATTAAGAGGGGAGGAATAATTTTTATGGGAGGAAAATTGCTAATTAATAGGCCCATATATGCATATATTGGATTAGGATTTTAGATTGGCTATCTATCTCCTATAAATATCCATGTAATCTCATTGTAAATGAGCATCCTGAAATTAATAAAGTTTTCTTCTTTTTTTCTTTTCTGCATTTTCTACTTTTTCTTAGAAATTAGCGTTGGCTACACAATTAGATTTGGTAGAACACTATTTGTCTTTCTCATTTATTTTTTTATTAGTGATTAACCATCTGATTAGATTCAGCGGTAATCCTAATTTTATTTCCTGTTTGTTATTTTAATTTCTGCAATTTCAATTTCTGTTCTTTTTACTGCTTCCTTAGGTCAATTGGATTGAATATAGATTTGATTAGATTTAGATCTGATTCAGTTCAATAATAGTTTAATTGCAGTTCAATTTCGTTTGCTTTCAAAACCAACCTCGAAGATTTGTCTAACTCGCCCAAGAAATTTTATAAATAATTTAATTTAATTTACCTCCCTGTGATTCGATCTGCATACTACACGATCTGTGCGCTTGCAGTATTTTTTTTCAAAATTTGCGCTTTTCTAGTTCTTAGGAAAGCGACGATCATAAATGGTTTACAAATATTTCTTTATTCATTCTCAAAATAAATATTCCCTTTTTATAACTTATTTATTTCCTACTGAATGTCCATTTCATAACTTATTTATTTTCTAAGTCAATATCTCTTTATCTTATCCTATTTATTTAACAGATAAATAATCCATTTAAATATTTAATTTATTTATTCTAAATAAATAATTTACTTTATAAATATTCCATTTATAAAGATTTCCCTTCATATAAAATTCCACTTAAACATATTTCCTATTTATAAATATTCCATTTATAAATAAATTTCTATTTATAATTATTCCATTTATAAATAATTTCCTTTATAAAATCTCCTTTGATTTTATAAATATTATCTCTTTCATAAAACCGCTTTTGATTTCATAAATAATCTAATTTCAATATTCATTTTTGAAAATCCCCTTTCTCCAAATTTCTGTGTGTTATGGTGTTTAACATATCAAATTACAATGTCCAATATCGTCCATACACATATAATCAACAATAGATTATAACCCACGTCATACGTCACAATATATGAAAATAATAAAATAGCTGTTGAGGAATCCAGTCGGATTCCTCCAACCTGTTTCCCTGCATCAACAGATGTTACCCAATAAAATCAACATCACTTTCAATTCCATATGATATATTCTGTTAAACAAAATCAATATAGAAATTCAACAAACTGACTAGCAGTTCAATCAAAGAGTCAACATACAGTCATTCAGCCAATATTTAACAGTTCTAAAAATACAACATGAAATTATAAGCTATTCAGAGTTAGTGAGATTTACTCACATTGGCAGTTCATCGTAAAAGAACGATAAACTGTTGTTTGATTTGAATCAAACAGTTTATTTCGCCATAAATTCAAACGAGCTCCAATCCACTCTCAGTCAGTTCTATTAGGTAGTGTCCATCCATACGATCCCAATGGATCTTGTTTTGCTGAATTTCGTTAACATACGAATAAGATATGATAAATTAAAGTTAATACATTAATTTTATTTGAATTGAAATTAAATTAAAACTTGAGTGGGCTTTACCAACTTAATTCCAGGCCCACTACCCTTCTCAAGCCCACACCGTATAAACCCATCTTCCCCAATCAGTATACGAAACCCGCTCTCATTTCCTCAATCCCCTTTTTGATTTCCATCTCCAGAAGACCACATCCAAAACCTCACCGTGATTCAACTCCCATACCTATTTCTCTTCTCGTCGAAACCGTGTTCTCCCCCACCCCATTTAAAATGAACTCGCAACTCCTCACATCCTCCGTGTTTCAACAGTTCGACGCCGAGGTGAAGACAATGTGGACGATATGAACACCGAGTTCCACCACAACTTCACGTAAGGAGCCGCTCTCCACCCCTATCACCAATACAAACTCATATTTTCGAATAAATGCCTAAATCATTTGGAAACCGCAACCCTAGTTTTGCTGTACCCATTTCGAAGTACACAAAAATCCCGTCGAGCTTCACCAGTACCATTTTACTTTGAAGAGAACGATGGCAGTAACCCAAGCATGGATATACAATGATTTTAGGAATTTTAATTTGTTTGTTTGGATTTTCTTTTTGATCGAACATTTTTCCTAGAAGAACAAAACCAACGACGGGTTTTTGTTTGACCAACCAAATGAAATTAGGTTAAGGAATTTTAGTTTGGGGTATTTATAAAGGATTTAAATATTTTTATATTTATTATTATATTCGTTTTAAATCAAACGCTATCTACAATTTTCCTCTAAAATTCCTATGACCACATACGATATCCAAAAATCACGAAAATGGACATGCAGCTACAGTTCGACATTACGGTCCCAACGAAACTAGAATTCCGACTCCGTTTGCTCACACAGCGTATTTTTAACCGTCAAAATACTGACTGTTTTTCACTCTAAAAATCCGTATGGCCACACAGTGACTCTAAAAATCACGGAACTTGGAATCTAATAATAATTTGATGTTGCGGATCAAAAAAAATTAGTTTCGTCGAATTCCGACTTCGTTTGCAAAAATGGATATTTTTAAAGTCCTAAATAACGCATTTAAATATTTAAATATACTTAAACATAATTAAATTTAATATTTAAAAATAAATATTATCATCTATATTCACAGTGGAATACCATACAGCTTCAGAAAAATCTTATATGGATTTCTAACTCGATACTTCAAATCTGGGTCAACCCGATATTCGATTTATATTGAAATTCCTTTTAAAAATATAAATAATTCCTTTATAAATTATAAAGGAATTCCACAACGACTTTTCTAAAATTTGATTAGGGCATAAATCAAAATCTACACGACGAAATCTCGATTTTTCTCTTCCACTAGAAAGATATACTTCACCAGCTCCCAACGTTTTTTGTTTCACAGAAATCCGATTTAAAACGACTTCTGTATATCCAGTTGAAGTTCAAATCGCCAAATCGCAAACTGCCACGCCATTTCGAGCTCAATTTTAATTATAATATAATTATACGTTCAAACTGTCGTTCAAATAATATATTCGTTATTCTAATTAAATTCTAAACTGAATTAAATATCACAGATGATCCAGTTCACACCATATCGCCATTTCAGCCAATTCTGATTATTTCAGAATTAAATATATTATTTAATTTATTATTTTAATTAAATATTCACCGTTATTTAATTCCAAGACCATTAAATCCTTTTAATCACCCTTTAAATAATTAAATTAATTAATTATTATATCGCTGAAAATGCGGGTCATTACAAAGAGAGCTCAGTGAGTTCTACTTCGAAGCGGAACAATTTCTGCAGGAGGAGGAAACGAGGACTGACAAAAAGGTTCTCGAGGCTAATTCGGTTAAGGGCGGAGGACCACTTGATTCTGGTAAAGCAAAGGATTCTGGCAGGGGTAAATCTTCTTTGGGGAATGATCAAAACATAGCTTGGAGTGAACCTAGGTTCCCATCTTACTCAGAACATACCCATACCCTGGATGGTATTTACATGGAAATTCATCCCACGACACCTTTCAGAAAGCCTCTTAGGCGGGAGCCATCTCAGAAGCAAATGGATTCTGGTCGGAATTGTTTGTTTCATGATCTTGTTAGGGAACGCAGAATGCGGGTTTTAAGGTAAGGCTAACACTAGAGGGGGGTTAATATTGTTTTCAAAGTATTTATGAAAATCTATAACTTATATAATCTACTATATGAATCACACACAACAAAGATAATCACACAGAAACAATAAAAAACAAGCAACAGAAATGTATAAAATGAAGAAAAGGAAAAAAAACACTGGATTTTATACTAGTTCGGATTAGTCCTATGTCCAGTCCCATGCAATGCTGGATTGCGCAGAGTTATGTTAATATCACTATCCTAGTACAATCCCCTTGATTTAACAGCTACAAGTTAACACCGTTCCAACCATTATTGATTTCACGGCTACAAGATTACCACCGCTCCCTTTCCTTGATTTCAAGGCTACAAGGAACGAACCTTTTCCCAAACACTTCTTAAAAGATTACAACATCCCTATAACTCTTCGATAGCACTTTAATTTAGAGAGTGGTGAGTGGAGAGAGAAAAGAAGAAGTTTTATGTAGTTAGAATAGAAATCGGCAAAGTAGAAGTGTAGAATTCAACAAATAAGAAATATTATGGTGGGATGAAGAGGGGTAAAGATGGAGAAGAAGAATGGTTAAAAAATTCGAAATCAACCCCTATTTATTAGATTTGAAAGGTTGCAACACTTCTAGAACGTTACAAATAGTGAAAAGACACTTCCTTTGAAAATCGAAAAATGACAGTTGTATGTCGACATAGCAACATATGTATGTCGACATATATATGTATCAAATATTTTTTTAAGAACTATTTTTCAAGTGTTTAACTATATATATAATTCTGGAAATTCTTGAATTAAAACTTAGTGATATAAATGAGTATTATAAAGTATAATATCATATGAAAACATAAATATATATTATATAAACATGTTTATAAAATTATAAGGTTTAAAACTATATAAATATTAAACTATAAAAGAATATAACTCTATAAATATATATAAACTTATATAAACATTAAAACTTATATTTGAAATCATAAGTAAGATAGAAAAGTAGACTATTTGAATTGATAATTTGAGTTTTGAAAACGAAAATTTGAAATTTAAAAAACAGAAATTGAATTTGAACCTGGAGTGCTATTCATAGTCTTACATATAAGCTTGTCTCTATTACTATATTTATCTTGAACCCTTGAACTCTTGATGACTTGATTACTCATGAGTCTTGAATCTCATCTGAATTATGAATCTCTTGAATCTCTAAGACTGTACAGACTTCAGTAATTAAATCATGTATACAATTCCTGCATATATGTGTATATATATTCTAGATAAAGATGTTAGTATATATATTTTATACTCAATGATAATTAAAATAAGGTTGTTGTCATCAAAACTCCATTCTCCGACAATCTCCCCCTTTTGATGATGACAACCTTAGTTTATAAAATATTCATACATGTTGATTCTGATCCTTCTAATACTCCCCCTGTCATCATGAATCCTACATACTCTCTCTAACTAATCCTTATATTTTATAATTTCCCCCATTGTCACTATCAAAATGAAATTCTAAAAATACTCCCCCTAGATCCTAAATTTATCTATACATATCCTATTGTAACAGCCCGCACCTCCGTTCACACAAGATATTTTCCCTAACTTAGCCACCGTATAGGTGTAGGGTTTTGTTCCTCAAAAGGCCTCGGCGTTAGTAAGAGATGGGCTCAACTATATAAGTACCCACTTCACACAGGCTTCCACGATGTGGGACTTAGGGTTGTTACATTCTCCCCTCCTACAGAGCCCAACGTCCCCGTTGGCTCACAAACACCTCACTCAGGCGATGTGGTCCACACAGGAGCCACAAATTTCGGCTGGGTATTGGCTCTTATACCACTGTAACTGCCCGCACCTCCGTTCACGCAAGATATTGTCCCCAACTTAGCCACCATATAGGTGTGGGGTTTTGTTTCTCAAAAGACCTCGGCGTTAGTAAGAGATGGGCTCTACTATATAAGTACCCACTTCACACAGGCTTCCACGATGTGGGACTTAGGGGTGTTACACCGTATCGTCAAAACAAAGCTAGAAATAATTTTTCTGTAATTTTTGGAGCTAGTATGTGGCTGTGAGAAATTAATTATAAATCGATTAGTCATATAAGGCCAAAAACAAGGTTTTTTTTGAGCAAACTGACTCGGAATTCGACGAAACAAGTTTTGTTGGAACCGTATCGTCAAGACATAGCAGCATGTCAATTTCCATCGTCAACGGAGTGTGTATGGGACTGTGGCATCAATAACCATCGAACGAAGTGAGCGTGAACTAGCGAATTAATAATTAAACTAGAAAATTAATAATAAAATAATAAATCTTAACCTACTGCTATATAATATCTTTCCCGCTTACCAAACCCTCACTATTCTTCTTCCTTAGAAATTGACAGTAGCTCTCTCTCCCTTGAAAATTTGCAATTAAGCCCTGGAAACAAAATAATTTATATCTCTCAATCCATACACAATCAACCCAAATGGTTTATGGGTATTGTAGATCATGATGATCTCAACCTACCACAAAAATTTCATAACCTATCGTCGGACGAATTCGCCGGAATCTCAATCCAAAGATAGAAAATCAGTTTCGGTTTTGGCCATTTTCTGGCCAATCCATGAAGAATTAGGAGATGGCCCAGTTGAAGAAATTGTAGAGGAGACAGTGCTCGATAAGTTTGTCTTTTGGTGGTTAGTCTAAAAACGCCCGTGGTGGCCGGAATTTGAGCATGAACGTCGACCAAAGTTTTCTGAATGCTGGAAACAAACTTCACCGATTTCCGGCGACGTGGGGCCTTCTCAGGCGGAGGTCGTCGAAGGTGGTCAGAAGGGGTAGGCGAAGCGGAGCTTATGGCGGTGGTGCGCGATCGTCAGGGGGTCGGTGGCAGCCGGATTTGGTCTCTACGGCGAAAGGGGGCATCTCACGATTTCTGGTCAACGACGAAGCTTCAGGGGTGGCGGCGACGGCTAGGTGGCCCCACGACGGCGCGGTGAGTGGTGGAAGAGGTTGGACGACGATGGCCAGTTTTGGATAAGGGTAATTAGGGTTTTAATTATTTAATTAATTATTTTAATTTATTCGAACTGTAAATGCTAATAACTTTTTACCACGAACTCCAAATTGCATGAAACTGAATCCATTGCAATCGTGGAGTCGAGAGCTTCGCTACGACACTAACTAGATCCAATTTCGAGCAAGTTGGAATTTAGGGCAAATTCAAATCCAAACAATACCAAAATCATCGGTTAAAGACAAACGGAGTGGAAACAAAGGTGAGAACTCCTCACTAAAATTTCTGCATAGATATTTATTTATTTTCATAACTGAAAAATATATAGAATTGCCAGTGTAGATTTTTATCAGTTTAATTATTATAAACTATATACAGAGCATGTTAGATCAGTTTCCTCGTCCACAAACCATGGACGATTTAAATTGACTATATTGTCTGCTGTTCGTGATGTTGAATTGTTTAACATATTAAAAATAATGTTAACATAAATATGGTAGTTGAAATTAAATTATAAATATTTATGTATAATTTGAACAGTGAAAATTGGTTAAATAGAAAATAATTCAATCTGAATTAGAATTGGTTAAATTTTTAACCAATAATTTATTTAAATAAACTATTGTTGGTTGAAAACCACACACAGGTATTGGGATGATATTTGACATACACTAGTCCCAATATTTAATTTTATGTCAATCGATGCATTGGTAGTCTGTGATGAGCGTTATTTATTTATTTTAATGCTCAGACAGTTGTAAATTTCACTCTAGATGTAAATGGACAGTTTATTGATTATTTATCATTATTGTTGTATACATGCGATGTATGAAATCCGTATAATTGAAATTATATGGTGATTGATTGTGTCGCATTTCGATCTAGAAATAAAGAACATTTTGAAATAAAGAACATTTTAAATAAAGAATATTTTAAAATAAAATGTTTTAACAATAAAATTCACATTTTTATTGTATGAATAAAAAAAATCATTTTTTAAATTACATTTTTTGTACATTAAAAATGTTACCTTTAACATGTTAATGAATATAAAATAATCATTGCTTAAATTCTATTTTTGTACATTAAAAATGTTATCTTTAACATGTTAATGAATATAAAATTATCATTTGTTGAATTATATTTTTGTATATTAAAAATGTCACCTTTAAAATGTTAATGAAAATGTCATTTGTCAAATTATATCTTTGTACATTAAAAATGTCGCCTTTAAAATGTTAATGAAAATGTCATATGTTGAATTATACCTTTGTACATTAAAAATGTCACCTTTAAAATGTCAATGAAAATGTCATTTGTTGAATTATATCTTTGTACATTAAAATGTCACTTTTTAACATGTTAACAAATAAAATAATCATTTGTCAAATTATATTTTTGTGCATTAGAAATGTCACCTTTTTAGCAGGTTAATGAAAATGGAAATAATCATTTGTTGAGTTATATTTTTGTACATCAGAAATATCACCTTTTTAACATGATAATGAAAATAATCATTTGTTGAGTTATATTTTTGTACATTAAAAAGTCACTTTTTAACATGTTAACAAATAAAATTATTATTTATTGAATTATATTTTTAACATTAAAAATGTCATCTTTAACATGTTAATGAAGTAAATATAATATTTATGTGTTGAATAAAATTTTTGAACACTAAAAATATCATTTTATTGAATGTATAAACCATATAAAATGTTCATATGTTGAATAATATTCTTGAACAGTAAAAATAATTATGTAGTTAAACGCCCTTTTTATCGATCGATTTTATTCATTTTATAATGAATATCGTAAAGAAATGATTTTAAAAATTTAATATTTCGAAAATATTATCATTTTAATATGAAAAAGATATAGAATATTCAATTTTGATTTAAAATGGAAAATAAAGTTGGAATCGTTTAAAACGAATATATAAGCTATTTATAAAATACGTTTTAAATGGAAATCAACGAAATATAATATATATATATATATATATATATAATATATTTAATGGCCTGAATAGAACACGCTGCGCAGCGACTGTTCGTGAATTTCGACCATTAACTTCAAATTGGCGTGACGAAAGATCCGACTGTCTGATTCTCCTAAAACTGGAACCGTTGGGTTCGTATCGGAAAGAGCTTTCCAATGAATATAAGAAGTTTGAAATCTAACAGTTGGATTAGGAATTATGTCCAAATAAAATTTGAAAAAGGTCGCTATAGATGCAGTTCGGTGGCCGTTATTGGAAACCGACTGTAGGGCCTTAATAAAATTATTAAAAACACGGAAAAATTATGTAAAATCATAACTAATAATCTGGAAAGATTTTGGATGAAAAATTCCATATTTCATAAGATAAAAATATATTTTTATCAAAATGAACTATTTATTGACTAGAATAAATCTTTAATTAAGATTTAATGGAGTTTTCCAATTAATTAATATTTAATTGGAATTAAATAAAATAAATTGGTTTTTGGGTTTGTCATGAATGGTGTCTTAAATAACACTGTTCTTAAACCCCGTGTGAAAAGAATAAATCTCTTAATTAAGATTTAGAAAAGTTTACTAATTAATTAATGTTAATTAGAAGAAAGTTGATTGTGGGTTCATCATGAGCTATGTTTTAAACGACATTTGTTCTTTAATCCCAATTAACAATGAAAATATAATTTGGAATTTATAAATCTTTTATTAAGATCTAAACGGAATTTATAAATATTTTATTAAGATTTACATGGAATATATAAACCTTTATTAAGATTTAAATGAGAATTTTTCCAAAGTTAAGTTTTCCAACTTAATAGAATAAATTGGAATTGAAGGGAATTTGATTTAATAATAATCGAGATAAGCTTCTATGAATGGAGACCGTTACTATATATTGAATTTAAAAAGGACTTGCCGTTATTCCATTTATATTATTAGTCTGATATGGAAATTTATATTGATTATATATTAATCCATTTTCCATGAAGATTCCATAATTAATTGAAGGTGATTTGGGTTTATCGTGAACTGTGTTTTAAATGACATTTGTTCTTTAACCCAGTTAAAGATAAAGATTAATTTCCTAAATTTGAATAATCATAAAGTAATGATTTTTGATATTAAAACAAAATTGGAGTTTTTATAAATATCTAATCATATTGAAATGGGAATGGGATAAATTAATTTATTGAATCCTTGAAATGATCCAGAATGGAGTACCACCAGTTTTACTCCAGGCGATAGTTAAATTCTTTTATTTTATTTAAACATGAAATGGTAATTAAAATTACCGATAACACTGTGGGTGTTAGATATGGAGTGCTACTAGTTTTGATCTATGGCATGAATAGGTTGGGATGGGGATAATAAATATAAATAAATGATTATTGCGATAAGGTTCAATAATCCCGACTAGTTAAAAAATCTTCTGAAATCGATATTGAAGAGAAGATTATAAAATAAATTTAAAAGAATTTATCTTTGATAAAATTAATGGGAACCTTTCCCTAATAATGTGAATATTTAATTAAAAGGAATATACTGAATTGGAACGAGGCATATGATTTGGTTTTATAATACCTGATTATAAAATATGCGAGTTATTCGGAAAGACCGGGTTTAACCCATTCTGAATAATTAATACGTTGACCAAGAGTCGAAGATGAAGACAGTGGTTGAAGATCGAAGTTCTACACAGCGTTTGAGTGATTACCGATGTCTTGATTGGGCCGTACACCCAAGACAAGATAATAAGTGGTGATCGTCCAAATGTACTTGGACATCGACGGATATGCGAGGGCCTCTCTCCTGTATTGGACATATGGGACGAGGAATAAGGTGCCTCCGGTTTCGTTCAGACCCAGAACGGACTTGTAAATGGATGGTATGTCTGACTTTGTACTCTTTATGCTGTATTCGTTGATCTCTGCTAAATACATATCTATTTGGTGGCGGAGAATTAATTCTCTTTCTTAACACCCTTCTCTAAGACTTACGAGCTTAGAGGTTATATATTGGCAGAAATCAATGGTATGGTATGAACTAACAATGTGGCATGTTAAGATGCAAATGATCAAGGCTTTTGTTGAAAAGGAGAGCCTTGTGGTTGATGATCAAAGCACAACTTATTTGGGCATAGCTTTGTGTATAGCATTACTTCGCGAGCTTCACACCCCGGTATGAACCAGAAACAGGATGAGGACTTCAGGGAAATGGACATATGTTAGTTTCTAGTTAGGATTAATGTCACGGTATGGAACCCGGACTGTTTACTCATGTGGATGTTGCTTACTACTAGATGGATAGAGAGGCGCTTCAGATATATCGGTCACTACGAGACCGTTGGATGTTCTGGTCGACATTACTGACCAGATTATTTTATGCCCCATAGGGTATGCTAACATATAGTTTATGGTATTGCCAATCATCGACGGATGACCGGCCCTATCGCTAACCGTAGGTGCAGTTACGGTTGTATCCTGAGGCTCGGGCCAGAGAGTCTGGAATCGGTAAGGAGGATCACTAACCGTGGTTCATAGATGGAAACCCAATTTCTAATACGCGACATTCGATTTTAGTTTTAAATATATATATATATATATATATATATATGTTGGCTAGCTTTTTGACCAAGCTACCAAGGTTTACACATAAGAAGAGAGTATGAAGCTTTGTTCCTCTAGTTCATGAAAGGCCAGATCGCACTAGCAGATCGCACACGCGGATCGCGCCCTTCGGATCGCCAGCGCAGAACACGACCCGATTCGCCCATGAGAGCACGACTCGATCCGTCCATGGGAGCACGACCCGATCTGCCCTTGGGAGCGCGACCCGATCCGCACCTATGCCACCACTTCACTCCGATCCGATCCCCTATTACGTGGCGAAACTTCTGACTTGTTCAAACCACGAACGGGTCTTCAGCGATCTGAAATGCACGGATCTCGCGACACCTGTCCACAACTATCATATTGACCAATTCCTCCTTAACGCTCGATCCGATTTTCTCGGGATCTGCACCACGTGTGACCGCGAACCGTCTGATAGAATCAACTATAAATAGCCCAGAGACTAGCATTTTTCAGGACCTTTTTGGCAGTATTGAGCACTGATTCCACCATTACTGTCATACCACTATTTCTTATCAGTTTTACTTCGAGATTACTGAGAAAAATCATAATTGTAAGAGTGAGTTTGAGAGAAATTATTGATTGTACTAGCATTCAAAATATAATCGATAACATATAAAGTGGACGTAGGCTCGTTAACGCCGAACCACTATAAATTCTGTGTGTTTTCTGCTTTTTCTTCATTCTCCAGTTATAATTCTCTAAGAATCAGGACAATTTGGGTGTTAGGTCCAAATTTTGATCTAACCTTTTGGTGCTTTCACTGAGAACTCAATTCTCAGCCTACCGGATTGCTATTATACTATTTGGATTTGAAAGTCCGAAGAAAACAATCCCAAAACTTCACTGTTCAGATTTTTGAAGATTCCAGCAGTACCTGATATCATGGCTGGAAAGAGGTCTATGGAAGTACGAGCTTTGCAAGCGAATGAAGTCGCGAACGAAGTAGTTGGTGAAAGTGCGCACGAGCAGGTCGTCGAGGAGACCGTGGATCGCGAGGACAGGGGGCGACCTGAATCGATCAGGGTGTCACGAACCGGTCTGATGGAGGCGTCACGATCCGAGCTGAGGAAGGCACTGCGAATCGAGCAACTAGAGGGGTTGTTACTCGATCCCGTGATAACGCACCGAATCCTCCGCATACCATGGCCACGAACCAACCCCGGGGGGCACACCGAATCACAGGCACCGATCCACCACGATCCGAAGTGATGACCATATTACGACTCGACCTAGAAAGGAGCCTATGGCTCGCTCTTACCGTCCTGGCCCCTCTGCTCAACCTGGCTCAAGCTCTTTGCGCATAAGAGAAAATGTTGATGATCAATATAACCCTTCCGCTCCCGTTACTGAGGGAGATCTTTCTCGCTTTTCTGAAATGTGGGAGAGGCTGTTTGATGAATTGGCTACTCAAAGGCAGGAGAGCTCCGTGCTGCGACAGAACTTGACTACTATGGATAGAAGGCTCAATGATCTTGCAAGGCAAAGGATGCCCCCAGTTCGTCCGCTTACCCCAGAGTACTCTTCTTCGTCAGAGGAATCGCCAAGACCTCCGCGGCGACCGTATGAAAGACCTGAAAACATAGAGCAGCTCCGATTTGGAACCCTGCCATCATCGGAAGAAGAGGTACTGGGTGCAGGGCCCTCCAACCGCAATGTGAATAATCGTGCCGCAACTCCCAGAGTTCGAGGCATGGACAGCCCTGTTGAGAATAGACTACCTCAGCCCCTTCGCCATACAAACGCTCATGGTAACAGGGGGCAGCGAAGCCCAATCCGAGCCCCGGATTTCGCGGCTGCTCCTGGAAGGGAGATTAGAGAATTCCCCCGAGCAAGAAGTGCTGATCCCGAACCTCCGCTAACCAATGCAAATGTTGCAGCTATGATCCTTCAAATTCTGGCAGGTAGCCGTGGACAACGGAATGAAGATTGGGGAATTGACCGCAGCCACACCCCTTTCACTGATGACATTTTGGATGCGACGTTCCCAAGGCGCTTCAACATGCCGCAGATGAACCGTTACGCGGGTAGATCTGATCCCATCCAACATCTGATGAGATACTCTTGGTCAATGACCGCTGCCGCAGCTTCCGACGCTGTCAAGTGCAAAGCATTTCCTATATTCCCGGAGGATGTAGCGTTATTATGGTTTACTCGCTTACCAGCAAGATCAATTTCCAGCTTCAGGGAGTTGAGTGAAAGGTTTGTGGAACAGTTCCGCATTTATGCACAAAGGACGAAGAGTGTGATTGACTTGTTCCTTTTCAAGCAATGCCCATGCGAGAGTTTGAGGGTGTATCTAGACCGTTTCAACCTAGCCGCTACTGAGGTCAAAGATCCTCATGAGCCAACTGTTGTGGCAGCCCTGATTGATGGGGTAGATAAAGACAACGAATTTGGGAGATACCTGGCCGGCAAGCCACATCATACTAGAGAGTTATTCTACGAAAAATCTAACGTGCACTTACGCCGGGAGGAGGATATGCTAACCAAAAGGCAAAAATGGCCGATAAGGAGGAAATCCAGAGCAATGTCGCCATTAAGCAGACCAGAGACAGCTCGGGGAAGGTCGAAGTTAATGTCGGAAACCGGAACCAGGATGGTCGCCAGTCAGGAAATAATGGCAATAACCGGAAGAGGAATCGAGGGAACGACTCCCAGAGAAGGACTCGTTCCAGGTCTTTTGAAAGTTATACGCCAATAAACGATACTTTGGAGAATATCTTCATGGATTCGTACAACGTCCTCCAAAATAAAAGGCCTCCTCCCAGAGAGTCGATGGAGAAAGAACGTGAGACGGGGAAGTTCTGTCTCTTTCATCAGGTTCACGGCCACTCAACAAATGAATGCCGTCACCTAAGAGATGTGGTCGAGAAGCTTCTCCGAGAAGGAAAGTTGGATGAATACAGAGTGACACCCAGAGACAGGGGGCAAGCCGTACAGGCCCCAAATCAGAACCAGAATCAACCTGCTGTCAGGCTAACTGCCCAGCAAAAGGGAAAGGACCTTGTTATCAATACCATAATCGGAGGGCTTTATCTTGCCGGGCACGGTTCCAAGGCATTGGATCAGTATGTCAACGCAGCTAAGTAGCACCTCGGGGTAGGAGAGTGTAGCAACCCTGAGGACAATGTCCCAGTAAAGCAACAAAAGATGATGTCCGACGACGTCGTTTTCCGCGAATGAGAAAGCATTGGAGTCCATGCTCCGACTGAAGATCCATTTGTAATCACAGTTCCTATTGGCCCGGCCACTGTTCATAAAGTCTTGGTGGATAACGGGAGTTCCGTCAACATTCTTTCCAAAAAGACATTCGACCAGATGAATCTCGAGATAAAAGACTTGAAGCCTTGTGAGGGATGGATCCGTGGATTTAACGGAGCATCCACCGCTCCAATGGGATATGTAGAGCTACCAGTTACACTTGGGGAAGGAGAACGCCAGAGAGTGAGAATTCTTCCTTTCGTGGTTTTGGGTATTGAATCACCCTATAATGCCTTCTTGGGCCGACCAGCCCTAGCAAAGTTCAGAGCCTGTATAGCCCCCTGGTGCTTGTTATTGAAGTTTCCTACAGAAGCTGGTGTTGGAATTGTCAGAGGAGATCAGGTTGCCGCACGAGCATGTTATATTGCAGAGCTAAAGCTACTCCGCAATGGAGGAGACATAGAAACCAAGGGCGCTTCTCCCCCCACAAGGGCGGAGACCTCATAGCAATTAAAGAGGATAACCGTGGGGTGAGTCGCCCAGAGAGTTGCCCGAGGATATAGATCCCAGAGAGGACAAAGAACCTGGGGGCAGAATGGCGACTCCCAACGAGACAACTGTGGATGTACCGATCGATGATAGTGACCCAGAGAAGGTCCTTAAGATTGGATCCTAGGTAAATCCAAATTTAGCTAAAGAACTGACGGATTTCTTGAAAGATAATTTGGATGTATTTGCTTGGACCCACACAGACATGTGCGGGATATCTCCATCAATCATGAGCCATTCATTAAGCATTAACCCTAAGCATCCTCCGGTAAAACAAAAAAGGCGAATGCTGGGCCCAGAGAGGTCCGCTGCCTTGAAAGAAGAAGTTGGAAAGCTAAAGAGTAATGGATTTATCAGAGATTCAACCTATCCAGACTGGATTTCAAATCCAGTCCTGGTAAAGAAGGCCAATGGGAAATGGCGAACGTGTATCGATTTCTCGGATTTGAATAAAGCCTGCCCAAAAGACAGTTTTCCGTTACCCAGAATCGATCAGTTGGTGGACTCAACGGCGAGTCATGAACTTCTCTCCTTTATGGATGCTTATTCAGGATATAACCAGATTCCAATGCATGTTCCAGATCAAGAACACACTAGCTTCATTACGGATCTGGGATTATACTGCTATGTGGTAATGCCCTTTGGCTTGAAGAACGAAGGTGCTACGTATCAACGGTTAGTGAACAGAATGTTCTATAACCAGATTGGGAAAACAATGGAAGTATACGTCGACGACATGTTGGTTAAGTCCAGGCAATCCTACAATCACACTACAGACTTGGCAGAGATGTTTGGCATTCTTCGAAAGTACGGGATGAAACTCAACCCAAAGAAATGTTCATTCGGGGTCGCCTCCGGAAAATTCTTGGGATTCATCGTCAGTTCTCGCGGGATTGATATTAATCCAGACCAAATCGCAGCAATCAGAGACATTCAGGAGCCTAGGCAAATTAAAGATGTGCAAAGCCTTGCAGGGAAAGTAGTAGCACTAAGCAGATTCATCTCCAGGGCTACGGACAAATGCATCCCATTCTTCGAATTGATAAAGTGAGGAAAACACCACTTCAAATGGACGCCTGACTGTATAGAAGCGTTTCAGAACCTGTTGAGTCACCTGGAGAAACCTCCGATATTATCTAAGCCGGTGGATCACGAGGATTTATTCGTGTACTTGGCAGTGTCGTCTCACGCGATCAGCTCAGCATTGGTGAGAGAAGAAGATAAAGTTCAAAGACCAGTGTATTACGTGAGCAAAAAATTGGCGGCAGCAGAGCGTAACTATCCAAGGATAGAAAAGTTGGCGTATAGTTTGCTGATTGCCTTTAGAAAGCTTCGACATTATTTTCAGGCTCATCCCATCACCGTGTACACTGATCATCTACTCAAGCAAGTTCTACAGAGACCAGAAGCGTCTGGGAGACTACTCAAATGGAACATTGAGCTAAGTCAATTTGATCTGAACTTTCAGCCCCGGCAGTGAATACGGGGGCAAGTGATAGCCGATTTCATAGCAGAATTTACTGTCCCGGAGGAAGATATAGCGAACGAAGAAGCTGACCCCCCAAAGTTACTTCTCGATCCCAGTGTCTGGAGATTGTATACTGATGGCGTTAGGAACGACAAGAGATCCGGCGCTGGAGTAGTGCTTGAAACTCCTGAGAAACGGCTGATATCCTATGCTATCCGGATGGAGTTTCACGCCACTAACTACGACTCCGAATATGAAGCCCTGATAGCCGGGTTAAGAATCGCAAAGGAGTTGGAAATCACAAAGCTGGACATATTTTGCGACTCCAAATTAGTTGTAAACCAGGTCACTGGAAAATTTCAAGTCAAAGGCCCAAGATTGATTTTATACTTGGAGAAAGTGAAGGAGTTGCTGAACGGCTTCGATCACTACAGCATATCTCATATTCCGCGGTCAGAGAACCAACAGGCAGATAAGTTGGCAAAGATGGCTAGTTCCGACGATCCTGAAGAGACCGGGCTAGCCCCAGTTGAAGTACTTCGGTCTCCTAGTATAGATCAGATGGAAATTGATCCGGTACTAGAGATGGAACCAGAAAGGGAGTCATGGATGACCCCTCTAAAGAATTTCTTGATGAATGGAACGCTTCCTACCAAGAAGAGCGAGAGGCGTAAAGTAATTCGTAAAGCTTCCCGATACGTTCTGCAAGGTGGAGTCCTTTACAGACAGGGATTTTCGATGCCCCTTCTCCGGTGTATAGCTCATGACGACATCAAGCGAGTACTGCAGGAGGTACATGAGGGCGAATGCGGCGATCACACTGGAGGGCAAACATTGGCAAAAAAGGTGTTGTGGCATGGTTATTTCTGGCCTACCATAAACAAAGATGCGGCGAAATACGCACGACGGTGTGATGCATGCCAGAGATTTTCAAAGATACCTAGGGCACCTCCTAGTCAGTTAAAAACGATGACGAGCCCATGGCCTTTCGCTATGTGGGGAATTGATATCATCGGAAGTCTCCCCATAGCTAAGGGCGGAGCGAAGTTCGCTATTGTAGCTGTAGACTACTTCACTAAGTGGGTCGAGGCTGAGCCACTGACTACAATCACAACCAAACGAGTGATCAATTTCGTCGTTAGGAACATCATCTGTCGATTTGGGATTCCAAAAATTGTTATAACTGACAACAGAACTCAGTTCGATAGCATTGAATTCAGAGACTTCTGCCAGAAATACCACATTGAGAAACGGTACACCTCTGTGGCGCATCCGCAGTCGAATGGACAGGTCGAAGCGGCGAATAAAGTGATTAAGTCCATTCTGAAAAGAAGACTGAAACGGGCCAGAGCCATGTGGGTTGATGAATTACCCTTAGCACTATGGGCCTACAGGACAACGTATAAATCGGCAACAGGCCATACCCCCTTCTCCCTTGCTTTTGGAGCAGAAGAAGTCATCCCGGTTGAGATAAAAGTACCTTCTCACCGAGTGACTTATTACGATCCGATGACTAATAACGAATTGCTCCTTGAATCCCTGGATATGATCGAAGAAAAGAGGGACGAGGCAGACCTGCGTGCCTTGAGATGCAAGCAACAGGTCGCCCGATACTACAACAAAAAGGTTCGAGCCCGAACCTTCAAACCCGGAGACTTGGTTCTGAAGCGTGTCTTTCCACCTCCAACTCATATGGGTGCGAAGTGGGAAGGACCGTACTCCATTCTGTGAAAGCTTGATAATGGAACCTTCAAGCTAGCAACCGTAGATGGAAAGGAAATCCCCAGAGTGTGGAATGCCCAACATTTACGGCCGTATCTAACGTAAAGATGTCAGATCTGTTCTTTTGCTTTATTAAGGACCATGTACAAGGCACGACTTGCCTAGAATAGTCTGATTTCTTAAGCAAAAAATTATAAAGTGGACGTAGGTCATGATTCGACCGAACCACTATAAAAATATTGTGTGTCGTTTACCTTTATTGCACTATTATTTATCTGCCTTTCTATTTTTATGGAAATTGCTGTGAACCATGCAACGATCACAGAAGCATATAATTATAGGTGCCTTCCATCAGAATGGAATGCAATCACCAGTCAAAACTCTGAGGGTGCGATAAAGTAAATCATATCATTGATAGCGCTCTAACTCTCCAGAGCCGAGAGAGAACATAACGGACATGAAGGCGATGTCCATAAGTCATGGCGGTGTACCATGATCGGAACCGCCTTGACGAAACTCTAACCTCGGCGAACGCCAGGAGAGTATAAAAGCGTCTCCGACTGAACGCTGAGAAAGAGCTCTTGCCCCGCTGAAGGATCGGGGAGCGACAGAATTGCTGAGCTCGAACTCTAACCTCGGCGAATGCCAGGAGAGTATAAAAGCGTCTCTGATTGAGCGCTGAGAAAGAGCTCTTACCCCGCTGAAGGATCGGGGAGCGACAGAACTGCTGAGCTCGAACTCTAACCTCGGCGAATGCCAAGAGAGTATAAAAGCGTCTCCGACTGAGCGCTGGGAAAGAGCTCTTACCCCGCTGAAGGATCGGGGAGCGACAGAACTGCTGAGCTCGAACTCTAACCTCGGCGACTACTAGGAGAGTATAAAAGCGTCTATGATTAAGCACTAAGAACGGTGCTGGAAACTCAGCGCCCACAGGATCTCTACCCCGCTGAAGGATCGGTGCGCAGATTATGACATGAATTCGAACTTTGACCCGCAGATGGATCGGGAGAGTATCGAAGTGCCAAAAGCCGGGCACCGCAAGAACTCTAACCCTACAAAAATTTCTACGTCCTCTATGTTCAGAAACAGGGGGCAACGTGCATGCAACTCAAATCAATCTTTAACGATTGATTGGGGGTAGATATATGCATACATGTATCTTGATGCAGTACAATACTGTTAATGTTTTTCTGTCGCTTGAATGATTTGTAGTTATAAGCAAATAATTTATGAGTAAGCATGAAAAGTTTATTAAATGCAGGTACACGATGATGCTAAAGAAATAAACTTTCATTCATAAACTGCAAGCCTACAACGTGAAAAGCAACCTAAAACAAAAGTAAGGGCCAGTCTCACAACCACATTTTATGGCCAGTGGGAATCTTAAAGACAAAACATAGACAAGCAGCAGTATCCTATTTACGTTTGGACTTTTTCTCCTTCTTCTGCTTTTCCAGCTCCGCCTTGTTAATGTCAGATTGATCATCCTTTTTTCTCTTCCTTTTGTCTATAAGAGGAGCTGAAGGTTCATCCGAAGACTCCTCCTCCTCCTTCCTTCTCTTTCTTTTATCAGTGAGGGAAGCTGGGAAATCATCGGGATTCTCAAAATGAAGCTGTTTAGTGATCGATTTGGGCTGGAGTTTCAGAACCATCCCAGTTTTGGGATCAAACTCCGAGATAGGAGCTACGTTCAAAGGCTCTTGTTCTTCCTTCCTTAAAGCCAGCTGCTTTTCCTGCCTAGCCTTTCTTTTAGCCAAGGTCTCGTCGTCATCGCCTTTGACTTCTTTGGTGATAATGACATCCTCCTCATCATCTACATGGCGTCCGTCCATATCTTTCAAGGCATCGATGGTTTCGTCATCCTTGGGAGCATCGACACTGGGTGCCAGGACGCCCTTGTCTGCTGTTGTACCTTCAGCCTGCTTTGGTGCATCAACACCAGCGCTAGGCGAGACGTCAATCTTCTCCGCCTCTGTCTTCTTCTCGACCTCCTTATCGATGGGCCCGCCACCTGTATTATGAGGAACACGTGTTATTAATTCGATTGGTTGCTCCGCCAGACGACGACAACTCACAATTGCTTTAACAAATTGTGGGGAAAAAATGGAGATACCTTCCGCTGATCCTCCATCCAAGCTAGCTGCAGAAGCTCCGACAACCAAAGGAGTCGGGTCCAAATGAATTAATGGATCATCAGGATTGTATTCCTCAACTCCGGAGGCCTTGGGCTCTACAACCGAGCTCGAACCTTCGTCAATTTTGTTTTTGCCCTTAGCTAGAGTCCTTTCCTTCTCCATCTCTTCTTGAATTAGGCGCCGACCTTCTACCAAATCCTCGGGCTCGTTATCCCTCAGAATGGTCCTCATCAGCTCATCTTCGTCAATCTCTTCAACCCCTAATCTCCGCTTCTCATCCTCGACGATGGCATCCCATATGTTGGCTAAAGTGACGTGGTAGTCCGGGATCCATGAGATGTTACGGGTTTTGAGGACGTGGCCGAGGAAGTCAAATATCGTTTCTTCAAACCCTTCGATATCCTTTTCTCTCTCGAGGAGCTTGTTGTTAGAAGCAGTAGCCATCTCAATGGCACTTTCTACATTCTTTTCGGTGAGAGCCACGCGCCTCTCTGCATCCGCGACTTGCTCATTCAGAATTACTTTCTCTCCTTCGGCCAAAGCTAAACTCTCCTTCAAACTCGCCTTTTCTTTCTCCCAAGCAGCTCTTTCGGCCTCGAAGTGATCCTGTGCTGTTTTCAATTCGGAGTTGGTCATCCTGAGATCTTTCACCTCTTGCTTCAATAACACTCGCTCTTTGCTATTAGAATCAAGCTCATTATGGAAACGTTGCCTGGCCTCCTCCAGCTCTGTTTTGTAAGCTTTAGCGTCTCGTTGGGCCAAGGCAAGCAGAGATTGTGCATCCTCTAAGTCCTTCTCCATTTTTGTCCTGGCCCTTTCATTGTTATCTATCTTCACTTTGGATCTGTGTGCTTCCATCTCAAGCGTTCGGATGACCTCTGAAAGATTAACAGCATGTTTCTTCATCACTTCATACTCCCTGGCTACATGGCGAATGTGCCCGATGACATCAGTATCCAAGTTCCTAGGGACTGGTTCCAAGGATGGAACAAACATCATCCTTTCGAAGAAGATGTTAGGGAATTGTTCTCGCAACTTTTCCAGCTTAGCCTGAGTCTCAGGACCATGGATGTAATCTCGTGACCCGGGGGCAACCAAATCTTGTTGGCTGGAAGGGACAATGTCAATTTTCTCCATCTCAGAATCCTTGATTGGATCCTTGCTTTTATCCTTGGGCTCGTAGTGTCTTTTTGATGACTTGTTGTGATAGGGTGCACTTTTCGGAGGGGTTAAGTCTTTAGGAAGTTGTTTTCCCCCTGTAGGTGGCACCGAATAAGTGGGAAGCTTGCCAGAGGTTGGTTTTGATGGAGACCTGGACTGTGAAGAAGTAGGCTTGTGATAAAGGCCGCGAGCACGCTCAGGATTTGGATGAAGGCTAGGTGTGCCTTCCGAAGAGAGCGATAAGAATAAGACCGCCTGCGAAACATCTTTCCTGCAAAAGAAAAAAGAGCATATTAAAACCTTGAATACTGTTGATATAAAAGTGTGGGGTCAGGCAGTGCGTGTGATTTGTGCATCCCATATAATTCCCCCCAACAGACCAGGGCCCGAAGTTAGGCTCATCTGAGTAGTTCCTCTTTCCCCAACTAGAGCGGTTGTTTCCTCAGAAACAGGGAAAAATGGCTCCCCTTCGAAGTCTCCCTGTGTGTATACATCATCAGGCAAAGGAATTTTGCTCAGCTCTTTAAATAGCTGCTCTTCTATTAAATCATCGGGAGCAGCAGGTTCAACCGGAAGAGAGGACCTTGAGGGGAAACCCCTCGGAGAAACTGGGATTTCCTTAGACTTATACCCACGGGCCTCATCTCCTCTATATATGTTTAGGTCTTCGTCGTCCTAGATGACCATTGGCGAAGGACTCTCACGAAATTTAATTGTTTCTGCTGCCCGTGACGTTCCTTCTCCCTCCGTCGGGGGCACGTATTTGTAGGGTTTACCGCCCGCACCAAGTCCAAACCTTATATCCAGAAGGCGGTGCTTGTGAAGGTTCTCGTCAGTAATGCACTTCTTGATTTTTAGAAAATCAGGTTTGCTTTGTAGAAGAAGAGACAGTCGATTATTGTATACCGAGCCTTCCATCTTGGGAAAGGCGTGATCTGCTTAAAAAAAAGAGAAGAGGGGCATGTTAATGCTTCGATTTCTTAAACAAGTTATTCAGTCAAAAGTTTAAAGATTACTTGATTTAAGCCATCTTCTTGAACACCCAGCCTGTCTTTTTATATAGAACCAGTCGGCCTTGGGATCCCCTATGTTGCTGTGTCCATCAGACAGAACCTTCCTATTTGCTACCGATTCGAAGAAAGAGAAATTTGGGGTTGCCGAGGAGCGATGCTTGAAAAGGTAAAAGAATTTAAAATCTTTAAATGTGAGCTCGGTATGCAAGATTTCTGCATATGCGATATATAGAGTGTATAGAGCCGCGTAGGCATTGGGATGAAGCTGCATCGGAGCAATACCCAATCGTTTTAAGGTCTCAATGACGATTGGAGGAAACGGAGGAATAGCTCCTACCCAACACATGAGTCGGTTGACTGTCATATACCCCTCCGGAGCTAAATGTGGTCTATCTTCGCTGCTGGGTGTCCTCACATCATCCCAGGGGATCCCATGTCTCAAACAAATTCTCTTAAACTTTATGTCATCAAGTTTGGAAGCTAGCGAGTCTGTGAATTTCTCTATTTCTATTGAACCGGGGACTTCGTCGGGAGCTCGGCTGTCTACCTCTGATTCTTCATCAAGTGAGGTACTCTCAGACGGATTCGATTCTGTTTCCACCTCATATTCAGATCCAGAATCCGCACCCTCTGGATTAGTTGGAAGAACCTCGGGGTTGAGATGCTCATACACCTCGGGATCCGTCTCTGTATCAGATCTTGAAGGGGAACGGTTATCCGGCATTACTGTTTAGGCGAGTAAACATGAGAAATAAGATTATAATTACCCGTCCCCCCTGTATGTGTGAGTGCAAGTGTGTGCCTGTGCATGTCTTAAAGAAAAAGCATAAAGGTTATCAAGATCATTGAAGTGTTAGTCGTCATATGCTGTTAAGTTATGCGTCTGGCCAGTCCAAGAAGTCTGTCTCAAAGGCTCTAACCTAACTGTTCAATATACTGCAATTATGGTTGATTGATTAAAGTCCATATATGTTTAGAACTGTTAACCGGGTCGTTTCGTTGAAGAGATTGAAGTTCAGATCGTGACAGAAGCGCTGACATGTGGAAACAAATCGGCTCGGAGGAACCGGATCGGCCAAGGGGGGATCGGATCGTTGAACTAGATCCTGGGAATAATAACATGACTTCGTCTCGCGAAGGAAGATCCCCATCCGTCCCCTCCTGTACTTCCACGAGCCCACACTCCTCGATCCGATCCGTTCTCCAAAGCTACTCCTCTGCTTCCCTTTTTACTTTCGTCGCTACCACGACCCGAGTCGAAGCTCCATCCACGAATCGACCTGGCACCTTCTTCCTTCTTCCTCCTCCGTCTTCCTATCCATTTCATGAACCCGAACGCTTGAACGCATCGACCAGTCGCCTTTAAAGGCTCGAACACCTCCAAAAACCCGTTATCCTCTCCCCTCAAATTAGTGAAAACCAGAGAGAAACGAAAATGAAAATGCATTAAGGTCTTGATTAATACAATTACCTATCTCGTTTTGACTAAAATCGCGGAAGAAAATTGTTTTTTGGGATCACGAGGTAAGGTTTGGAAGGGGAGATCGATGGCGGCTGTAGAGAGGAAGAAGAAGAAGGGAAAGTGGAGGAAGGGTCGGGTTTATATAGATAAACCCGTGACCGTTAGTATTCTATTTTTTGTCCTATTCGGACCGTGAGCCCTGGTGGATCACGGAACCAAGCCCATCAAAGAAAAGGGAGGCCAAACCCTCAAGCGACTCGAGACTGAAGTAAGGAGGCCCATTGTGTTTCGAGGGGGGAAGCCCAAATGGCGACCAGCCCGAAACAGGAACCTCGCCTCAAGAGCCGTGGGAAATTTTGGCGGTCCGATCCCAAAAAAAAAAAAAAAAAAAAAAAAATTTAAAATTTCAGAGATCTACCTGGCAATTTGACAACGAAGCTTCCAAAAATTCCAGAAAAGAATTGTTCAGCAAACGAGAAATGATCGAAGACTATATTAGTATTTACACTTGTCAAAAGATGCGACTTTTTCAAAGTAGCAAGACTTTTCAGACCGGCCCGACCATTGAATAACGTCACCTCATGAAGAGATACCTCAATGACTTCGAAGCATGTTCCATCAATGAAACATATTTCGAGGGGGCAAAATGTTGGCTAGCTTTTTGACCAAGCCACCAAGGTTTACACATAAGAAGAGAGTATGAAGCTTTGTTCCTCTAGTTCATGAAAGGCCAGATCGCACCAGCAGATCGCACACGCGGATCGCGCCCTTCGGATCGCCAGCACAGAACACGACCCGATTTGCCCATGGGAGCACGACCCGATCCGTCCATGGGAGCACGACCCAATCCGCCCTTGGGAGCGCGACCCGATCCGCACCTATGCCACCACTTCACTCCGATCCGATCCCCTATTACGTGGCGAAACTTCTGACTTGTTCAAACCACGAACGGGTCTTCAGCGATCCGAAATGCACGGATCTCGCGACACCTGTCCACAACTGTCATATTGACCAATTCCTCCTTAACGCTCGATCCGATCCGATTTTCTCGGGATCTGCACCACGTGTGACCGCAAACCGTCTAACAGAATCAGCTATAAATAGCCCAGAGACTGGCATTTTTCAGGACCTTTTTGGTAGTATTGAGCACTGATTCCACCATTACTATCATACCACTATTTCTTATCAGTTTTACTTCTAGATTACTGAGAAAAATCATAATTGTAAGAGTGAGTTTGAGAGAAATTATTGATTGTACTAGCATTCAAAGTATAATCGATAACATATAAAGTGGACGTAGGCTCGTTAACGCCGAACCACTATAAATTCTGTGTGTTTTCTGCTTTTTCTTCATTCTCCAGTTATAATTCTCTAAGAATCAGGACAATTTGGGTGTTAGGTCCAAATTTTGATCTAACATCGGTTTTAGTTTTAAATATATATATATATATATATATATATATATATATATATGGCGATGTAATATAATGGTACCTACGTCGCCTATGATTGATAAATTTATATTTGAAGTTGAATTTTTCACTTATAGTAATAATAAAAGATGAAATTTCGCGTATCAAGCATTTATGGCTATTATAAGGGAAAACTCTATCCTCCGACTGTGTTCATTGTGTGATGGGACCCGAGTCTTATAATAGCTTCATTTTTTCAATTAAGCATTGCATTATTTTATTTTAAACTAAGATCATGTGGAGTAAACCTGTTCCGTGTTCTACGGCGTGGTCCCGTGATTTTCCTAACTTTAAAATCAAGCTAATAACTGTTTTTGTTCTCATAACAGTCCCATGACTGACTCAGAGTTTATTGTTTTAATCTAAACTCTGAGTGCCCATATTTTCCACACGGGCAACTAGTAGTTTTGGTTTCGTAGATATTATATACACCGGATCCTAGTTTGCAGCTGAAGCGGTATTCGGAAAGCTCTGTATCCGTGTATTTTTTCAGTTGTGTTTTGTATTATTTTTCTGCTGCTATACCAATGTAATTTAAATCTCTGATATTTCCCAATGTATATTATTTATTCATACTCTTTTATATTCTTGTACTCTGATGTAATTGTTGTAATAAGCAATGAAATGTTCTATCGTTTGTGTTCTGATTTGTCCTATTCTCAATTCAATTCAGGCTTTCCCGTAAGGGAGAGTTTGGGTCGTTTCAGTTTGGTATCAGAGATTTGGTTTATAGAGCTCGAGAATAAGAACACTAGAACCGAATGATAGAATTCATCAGAGAATGGATTAGTAATATCCAATAAGAGTTACTCGTTAGAGATAGATCAGTAGTATCCTAGAACGAGTGTGAAGAGTGTTATTTTAAAATAATAAAAATGAAAATAAATTTAGTTTTGAAAATTTTATCATATTATACGTATTTGAGTATATTATTTTATTTTAATTTGGACAATCGAGTACATAAAGATTTTGAATATACGCGTAATTTACGTATATTCGAAGTTTTAATATAATGGATAGATATATAATCACACTCTAGTCGCCCGGAGATGATTATGATGATTGCTAGCGTCATTAGTGTCTATGTTCGAGTTACGAAAGTGGGATATCTATATATTTCCAACTGACTGGTGTGAGAACCAAAACTAGCTAGATTTATTATTGTGATTTGCACTAAAAATATGATTTTTGACTATATATAAAAGTTATATATATTTGAAAAGTTAATCAACTAATTGATTGCTGGTTGTGATGTTTGATAATTAGTTAAACTAATTAAAATATTGGAATGATAATTAATTTAACCAATATGAGAAAGAATGACGAATTTAGCTAAATCGAATTTAATATTGAACTGAATTAAAAATTGATTAGAATTGAAAGATGAGTTGGTTAGTTAAACAACTTTCAGCTCCGTTCCTTTTCGAGGACGAAAAGATTTTATGTGGGGGAGATTGTAACAAGCCGGAAATTCTGAACCAATTTAAAAATTTTATTTTAGCAATTTTAATGCATTCTAATATTTAAAATAATTTATTCTAAATAATAACAACGAAAAATTTATTTAAATCGAAGTTAGAACATATAAATTTATTTAAATTATAAAATGAGTCTGAAATGGCGCGACAGTTTGAAAATTCGATTTCAAATTTCAATTGAATGTACAGGATTCAAAATAAATCGGATTTCGGTGAAATAAGAAATATTTGAATCAGTTTGAAAATATCTTTTCTATGAATGTGAAAAATCCAGATTTCATAACAGGAATTGAAAGTTATGTCCAATTTAAAATTTACAAAAGTCGCTGTAGAATTTATATATATTTTAATATAAAATATAGCCCTTAAAAATAAATATTTTGCAAACGACCTCCTTTTAAGACGAGACCACTTTTGTTGGATCCAGAATGTCAAATTATTCCTAGATTCCAATTTTCATATTTTTTGGAATTAATATGTGAGCGCAGTAAATTTAAATGTGTTTGATAATTTAAATTTGAATTGGATCGACTAGAAAATGGTCATTTTTCAAATATTCTCCAAATTCAATGAAATTAATTTTATAAGGACCGTATCGTCAAAACAAAGCTAGAAATTATTATTGTTTGATTTTTGGAGCTAGTATGTGGCCAAAAACAAGGGTTTTTGAGCAAACGGACTCAGAATTCGACAAAACCAGTTTTGTTGGAACCGTATTGTCAAGACATAGCAGCATGTCAATTTTCATCGTCAACGAAGTGCGTATGGGAACGTGGCATCAATAATTGTCGAACAAAGAGAGTGTAAACTAGCGAATTAATAATTAAACTAGAAAATTAATAATAAAATAATAAATCTTAACCCATGCTATATAATATCATTTCCCCCTTGCCAAACTCTCATTATTCATCTTCCTCAGAAATTGACAGCAGCTCTCTCTCGAAATTTTGCTAATAAGCCCCCTGGAAACAAAATAATTTATATCTCTCAATCCGTACACAATCAACCAAAACGGTTTCTGAGTATTGTAGATCATGATGATCTCTGCCTACCACAAAAATTGCGTTACCTATCATCGCACGAATTCACCGGAATCTCAATCCAACGACAGAAAATCAGTTTTGGTTTTGGCCATTTTCTGGCCACTCCGTGAAGAATAAGGTGACGGCCCAGTTG
>JASFAX010004379.1:0-39538 GCA_030737875.1 Allium sativum
AATCTGGTCTTCACATGGGACGTAGATTGTGATGATGCGTTCCAACGGTTAAAGAGAGCTTTAACCACAGCTCCAGTCTTAGTGTTGCCAGATGGGAGTAAGCCATTTGTTGTTTATATCGATGCTTGTGGGACAGGACTGGGGGCAGTCTTAATGCAAGAGGGAAGGGTAATAGCCTATGGGGGAAGGCAGTTGAGGGCGCATGAGAAAAATTACCCTACACATGATCTAGAGTTGGCCGCTATTGTTTTTGCGCTTAAGACTTGGCGCCATTATCTTCTTGGCGAGAGATTCGAATTGTTTACTGACCACAAATCATTGAAGTACTTGTTTTCTCAAAAGGATTTGAACCTAAGACAGCAAAGGTGGATGGAGTTCTTAGCATCCTATGATTTCGAGATAGCGTATACCCCTGGCAAGGGTAACGTGGTGGCGGACGCCTTGAGCAGAAAAAGGTTGTCCTTGAGTCCATTGTTCGTGGAACGACGAAGCTTGGAATTTATCTCGATGTTTGATTTCAGACCTTCCGTTGACTTTGTACCCGGTTGGCTAGCATCCTTAGAGTTCAGACCTACTCTTTTGGGATGGATTGGCGAGGCACAGCGGGACGACCCACAGTTGGTTGAGTTGGTAGAGAGGCTCATAAGCGGGGAGTCGTCCAGCCATTTGAGTAGGTACACCCTAGACGATAGGGGGTGCTTGCGTAGAGACGGTAGACTTTGTGTACCGCAAGACGAGGGTTTGAGGAAGGCTATTCTTGATGATGCGCATCGTTCAAAGATGACCATTCATCCCGGTGGGGACAAGATGTACCAAGACATGAAGCGAGTTTTCTTTTGGGCCAGTATGAAGAAAGATGTGGCCGAGTATGTCGCTAGATGCTTGGTGTGCCAACAAGTGAAAGCGGAGCAAAAGAAACCCGGTGGGTTGCTTCACCCATTGGAAGTTCCGCAATGGAAGTGGATAGCGTCTCGATGGATTTTATTGATGGGTTACCGAGATTGGGGAAGGGTAATACGAGAATTTGGGTTGTGGTAGACAGACTTACTAAGAGCGCCCATTTCATACCCGTGAAGAGTAAGAGGACTGCTCCATGGATAGCTTCAGTTTACCTTCGAGAGATAGTTCGGTTGCATGGGGTACCTTCTAGCATAGTGAGCGATCGAGATCCTATCTTCACTAGTGAGTTTTGGAAGAGTTTGCAAGAGGCAGTAGGGACTCAGTTGTGTTTGAGCACTGCATATCATCCTCAGACGGACAGCCAGACCGAGAGGGTGAATCGTGTTCTAGAAGACCTTTTGAGGCTTTGTATCTTAGATTTTGGAGGTACCTGGGAAGAGCATCTTCCATTAGTGGAGTTCGCATATAATAACAGCTTTCAGTCTAGTATTGGTATGGCTCCTTTTGAAGCTCTTTATGGAAGGCCTTATCGATCACTTACATGTTGGTGGGAATCTACGGATAAGATCTTGCTTGGGCCTGATATAGTTAGGGAGACTTCAGAAAAGATTGATTTGATTCGAAGAAGGATGAAAGCAGCGCAAGATAGGCAGAAGTCTTACGCGGATAAGAGGAGGACGGATCTTGAGTTTGATGTTGGGGACATGGTCTTTGTTAAAGTATCTCCATTGAGGAATGTTGTCCGCTTTGGGTCCGTTGGGAAGTTAGCACCAAGATTTGTAGGACCGTTTCCTATTAAGGAAAGGATTGGACGGATGGCATATAGAGTGGATTTACCCGAAATACTTAGTGGGGTACATGATGTATTCCATGTGTCACATTTGAGGAAGTGCCTACATGAGACCGCAGAGGTTGTAGAGCCGAGCTTGCTTAGAGAAGTGGAGGTAGAGCGTGATGCGACTATTCGATGAGCTTCTACCCGCATCCTTGGGTCCGAGATTAGGAAATTGAGAAACAGAGAGGTTCAACTAGTCAAAGTGCAATGGGGAGAGGATGAGAGCAATGCTACTTGGGAGACAGAAGCGAAGATGCGTTCACTGTACCCATTCCTTTTTGAGGGTATGTCTTTTAACTTCTCCTTTATCGTTTGTCTAGTTCTTATCTTATCTTTAGTATGTCCTCTCATTAGTATCTTTGACCTTTAGATAGGGTAAACCTATGGTTGAAACATGTGTTTGAGACATGTTATGTTTGATGGATGCGTGTGGATGCAAGTGTTTGCTAGTGGTTGCTCGTGGATGCATATACACACACTTTAGACACTAGATCGGCTCAGTCACTTCATATTGCATATTGCATATAATTGTGTGTAGGTAGCTATGCTAATGGATGTATAATGGTTGTGTTATCATATGGATGATGCATTTTGGTGTATGGTTGTGCACACATGTAGTAATAGTATGTGTCAATAGGATTCTTTCGCATACATATTGGATGCATGGCACTATCATGGTTTGCATTAAGGAGGTCAACTGAATCAGTAGACCGCCTGATTTTGCATTAGACAGGGAACATATACTCACACTCTTTGCATATGATCATACAGCATTAGAAACTTTAAGGACAATGGATGCCAGTGTTTGATGGTTTAGTAGATGGTTGTTTGGATGGTAGAATGCGTTCTTCTTGACTTAGAGATTTCGGGGACGAAATCCTTTAAGTAGGGGAGAATGTAACACCCCGTATGTTGAATAACTTGTGATAATATAAATCAGGGCAGAATTAAATTTTATAATTTGAATCAGAAGAAACGGGCTATGCCATTGCGTTCTTCTCGGAAAAATATGCGAAATAGAGTCCGAGTTTTCGAAAATCGGAGTCCGTATGACCCAGTTAGGGCCCGAAGAAGTTTTCAGAAAATTCAAAACAGATTTAAAATATTCAAACTTCACATTTCAGAAGAGGCGGGAAAATTCCCGCCAAACAGAGGGTGTCAACCCTAGGGTCGACATGGGTGTCAACCCCCCCTAGGGGTCGACCCATGGGTCGACCCAGGGGTCGACCCCCCCTGTCGGCCAGTTTGGCCTGGGTGCACTGGTTTGAGCTTTGGGCTGGGTTCTGGTGGCTTGTGACGAAATCTGACGGCTCTAACCTAATCTAGGGTTAATCTAAGGGCCTAAACTACACCCTAATTCTATAAATACACCCTAAGACTACCCTAATTCATACTAAAAATAGATACAACGTCGTTATGCCGTCAAAATGCAACTTGAAGGAGCCTCCATCAAATTGTAGAAGAAGATAGCTTCTCAAATCAACTTCTAATCAACTCTAGCAACTTAATCTTCTTCATAGGAGTGCTAATCAACAAGTTGTGAGTTTCTATGCCTTTAGCAAGCAATTGCTAAACTAATTATGATAGGATATAATGAGGTTATGGTTATGTATGTGGATCAATGCAAGTTATGTTATCATATGATATGTGTTCATGTTGTTATGCAAGTTATGCAAGTCATATGCTATGTGTTCATGTTGTTATGCAAGTTATGCAAGTCATATGCTATGTGTTCATGATGTTATGCAAGTTATGCAAGTCATATGCTATGTGTTCATGATGTTATGCAAGTTATGCAAGTCATATGCTATGAGATCATGATGCTAGTTATGCAAGTTTTATGCTATTTGCTCATGATGCTAGTTATGCAAATCACTATGATAAACATTGATCCATTATGACACCATGTTATGCAAGTTTGGTGTTTGATTATATGCAAGTTCATATATGATATGTTATGCAAGTTTGGTGTTTGATTATATGCAAGTTCATATATGACATGTTATGCAAGTTTGGTGTTTGATTATATGCAAGTAACATGTGCAAGTTTACACCTTTGTATGATATGCATACATATGCAAGTTAACCCCTTTATATGTCATACATACATTTGCAAGTTTACCCTTTGTATGACATAAGTAACTTATGCAAGTTACCCTCTTTATGACATATGTGATTCATGCAAGTTTGGGTTGATTATTTATGCTAGCTGGGTTTGATGCTATGGTCATATATGTATGTTGACACCTTTGAAACCCATGTTGATGCTAATGTTATGCAAGTTGAACCCATTGTATTTGTGATGAATCTTCCCTTTTAAGTATGTCATGTTAGCGTATTACGTGGGGAACGATGGGGTTAATATTCATGTTAATAAAATGGTGTGAAGTTGGTATGATTATGCATACCATAAAGTGGATGGACATAATTGAGTCAATTATGTACATCGTTAAATTTGTAATTAATTAGGGATAATTAGTACAAATTATGGGGGTGATTAATTAGGTGTAATTAATCGACTAAGACACGAGGTTGGACCCTTTTGTAGCATAAGACTGCCCGGAACCGACCGGCAAATCCAGCGGCTACAAATGATTGGCCCAATGTGAGAGGTCTTAGGCATAAACTAAATACATGACAAGTGTAAAGACACGAGGTTAGACTCGGTTATGGCGTAAGGCTGCCCGGACCCGACCGACAAATCCAGCTGCCATAAAAGATAGTCTAATGTGAGAGGTCTTTGCAAATGTTACGGTCTTAATCAATTTAGAAACACTTAACCAGATAAGCATGTAGTGGGGCATGAGGGGTTAAGTGGGTGCCTTGGGTGGCATGTTGAAATCAAGTAAGTGCCTTGGGTGGCATGTGGAAATCTAGTGGGTTGCCTTGGGTGGCAATAGAAAATACGATTAGAATAATTAACCAAGTGGAAACATGTAATTAAACATGATTAAAGGGTTAAGTGGGATGCACTAGAAAAAGGGACAAGCTTAGGTGGGTAGCTTGTGGGGGTCCATTTCAACCAGTAACCCATATGTATCTTATTGGGCTCGACCCATGTCGAGGACGGGACACGCGTACTGGGCTTGACTATAAGAGGCCAAAACGGGTTAGCGGTGGCAACGCAAGTCCAACGGGTTTCATATGCGTGTGTGGACCCGGGCTGGTAGGTAAGACGTTGTTGCATCGTGTAGGTATAAGCCGTGCACCGTTGATTGTATCGGGTTGCCACTTTGGGGAGTGATACACCCCACTGTGGGGCCAGCACGGGTATCTACGGTAGGGAGCCGATCGCTTGGGGAGTAGTGGGTACACCTAGTGGAGATAGGGGCAGACGGCACCTATGTAGTCAGCTAGGGGTACACGAAACTACTAGTTAAATTTTCTAAGTCCTTGGGTGGGATCAACCTTTAAGTAGGAATGACTAGTGTGGTGCAGTGTAGTAATTACCCTTGGGTGGGTAGATGCGTCTTTACCGTTATCTTAGTTCATCCTATGTCTAGTTGGCTGCTTAGTGTAGTCATTTATCCCCAGTCATCACCGTACCAAGTTTATATCATACCCTAATTACTTTAATGATTGTATTGTTAAAGTTATAGGGCTCACTCAAACTTATGTCTGACCCCGTTGTTTTTATCTTTTTCCCAACCCTCAGGTTCTCAGAGTGGGCCTAGCACTAGTGGACTTTGATCATATTGCTTTATCTATCTTTGTGAGTTTGGACCGTGATGTAAAGCCCAGCTTATCTTTTCTATTATGGCTATTAGTTATGTAGTGGGATTATGTACTTATGTTTTATCAGGATGGATATTTAGTACTTGACTCTTGTTTTAGTTGGTTTTGATATGTAACCAAACATGTTTATCTTCTGCTGCAATGAAATGATGTTTTAGATTTCAAGTATTATTTATATCTGTCTTGTTGTAATTTTTCTGTTCTATATTCACTTAAAATACTCCACCGAAGTTAAGGAACTCCCTTAGTGAGTGACCTTAGCGGGTGTGGGGCGTTACATGATGCTCGAGCGCGAAATAATGGACGATTTCAACCGCTTCGCCAGCAAATGGACTAAAGAGATGACAAGTCGATTCTGGTATGTTCTGGAAAGAGAGGACGTAAGTATAGGAACCCCAATTGGGATGATTCACAGGGAGATTAGACCCCCATCAGAGAAAAGGGAAGTGTACGCCAGAGATACCCCAGGGACATTACCACACTACTTCGAAGGAGAATGTCTACTTCCTAACCAAGCGCGAACTCAAATATTGGGCCTCCACGAAAAAGAGGCCTAAGTATGAAAGAAAGACATGAGGACCTTACTTCCATTACCACTTGGTGAATGGACATGAGACTAATCACTGTAGAGCTTTCGAGGAAACCATTATCAGATTCGTCTGTCAAGGCCGATTACAAGAGTTTATCAAAAAATCGAGTCAAGTTTGAGAAAATCCTTAGGAAAAGGATTAACACACATATGCTAATGTACGAACGACCCTCCCCTTGGAATTTTAAAAGGAAAACCTAAAGGGGGTCTAATCATCAATGGATTAAATCCCTCGTCATCTCCAAATTGGCCGGGATGAGGCATCCACTGGTGGGGATGGTGTGTTAGCCTTTCTCCATGCCCAAACCAGAGGGGGCAAGCGTAAGTCGTCGTTTCACACAAGAAATGGTCGTGGTGATGCATCTAAAATTGGCACGCCCTGTCTCTGCTCACATAAGAGTACTCCCTGCCTCTGCTAGAACAAGCATGTCCTACCTCTGCTCGCAAAAGGGCACGTTCTACCTCTGCATATGTTCCACGTTACCCACAGAAGGGAACACAAACCCTATCATCGCCTATGATGGTCAGGATAGGGCACCTCTTGGAAGGGGTGGTGTATAAGCCTCTATTAGTGCCTACGATGGCCCGTATAGGGCGTCAAAAGAGTAAACCTTAGTTCTGTGTGTACAATGGCCCCGTTTAAGTTTCTAAGCCCTTACCATCGCCTACGATGGTCAAGATAAGGCACCTTCTGGAGGGAGGTCAGGTAAGTCCTTGGGCCCTGCTTGTGGATAAGCTAGCTAAGCGCTCTGGATGCACATGCCCAGATAGTGGCCAACAAAGCACGTACTTCCTCTACTTTGACATAAAAAGCCCAAGGAGAGGCTCAAAAGCACGTACAACCTCTTCTTTCCAAATTAATGCCAGAGGGGAGTTTCGATCTTCTATACTAATACCCGAATCTAGGTCAATCCGGCGCCTTGCCAATACTGGAGGGGAGTTCCGGTCTTCTATACTAATATCCGAATCTGGTCAATTCGACGCCTTGCCAATACCGGAAGGGGTTCCGGTCTTCGATACTAATACCTGAATCTTGGTTAATTCGGTGCCTTGCCAATACCAGAGTGGAGTTCCGATCTTCTATACTAATACCCAAATCTAGGTTGATTTGGCACCTTGCCAATACCAAAAGGGGTTCCGGTCTTCTATGCTGATACCCGAATCTGGGTCGATTCGACGCTTCACCAATACCAGAGGGGGGGTTCCAGCCGTTTATGCTAATACTCGAATCTGGGTCGATTCGATGCTTTACCAATACCGGAGGGGGATCCGGTCATCTATACTAAGACCCAAATCTGAGACAGTTCGACGGCTCCCAAATACTAGAGGAAATTCCGGTCTTCTATGCATATTCAGATTAGCGTCAACCCAGTCCTTTGCAAATGTTGGGAGAAGCAATTCAACTTCGAACCAACGTCGAACCACAGCGCAAATCGCACACCGGTAGCCTTTATCAACTCTTCTTTGTACTCAGGAAAGTATCTCTAATTTACATACACCAAATATTCACAATAACACACAAAACACAAACATATATTTTGGATCTTTTGTGACTGAATGCACTATGATACTGGTAATCCCAAAAAGGGTACAAGACACTGGTTTTAAGACTACGAGATAGACCCCATCGTAGCCTTTTGTGCCTAGTCGCGATATAGTGATGACTAAAAGGAAAACACCTAGATTAAGATACACAGTTGCACGCCAAATCATATCATTATAGGTCCTACCCTTCATCCGTATGCGCGGTTTATATAAAATGCTACACTCCGTTGTTAAAATATAGGGTACTTTATGCGTTACACAAATGCTTATTAAAAGAAATGGGGAAGAAAGCTTGCCTTGACACAATAACTCCTGCATGGGCAATAGACCAATTTCCGATAGGATACGCTCTATTCATGGAGCCAGGAGGAAGTGGCAGAATGACTATAAAGCTTGATTGAAAGTCTTTTGCACTTTTCGATAGGATACGCTCTATTCGTCGACCTTTTGCACTTTTCCATCACCACGCCAAGGCCATCCGAAGGTTTAGGTTGCCACTTCAAAGCTTGATTGAAAGTCTTGCCCATCGCACAAAGATTTTTGTTTTCCTTCCTCGGGTCGAAAGCGTCTCTGCTTAAGAATTGTTTCTCATTTCGCAATTGCTTAAGTTTGGAGGTATAAAAGTCAACACAACGAGAGTTACCCTCAACCTCCTTCCTGTTATAAAGACTTTTCACGCTTTCCTTAACCCGCCTATGCCACATGGCAACAAAGGAATTGTTTATCCCGGGGGAGGATCCCCAATCCCAAATTCCGAAGAGACACGTTCCGTCAAGGCACACGACTCATTAGAGGCCGAGACCCCAAGAGCACATCCAAATGCAGTCTCCCATTCTTTGCATTTCACTAATACGTCTTTGCATCTCGCCTCTGAATCCCTAACTTGACGCTGCAGCTCATCCCTTTCTATATATAAATCGACAGTAGGATTCATTTTTATTCTCCTCTTTGCCTCGAGGATGTATTTATCTTTTTTGCCTTATTTGAGTCTCCGACAACATATTTGTTCTACCAAATGTTGCGCCAATCGTTTTCTGGATAGGGCACATCTGCCACCTATGGTGGTAGGAGAAGTTCCCGAAAAATTTCCGAAACACAGTGGAAACAATGCATCTCTATCCATAAAAGAAGAAGTGTCTTTAGGTAAATCGTCCTATTTAAATAAACAGATAAGCTATCTTTTGCAAGAGTATTCCAAACCTAGAAAAAACATGCGACAAAAAGGAGGTAAAAACAAATATGATTCGCATTCACACGCATTGTCATCAAGAAATAAATAGATATAACAAATTATCTTTCCCAGTGTTCTTTTCTTTCATGTTACATGTTAACTTTGCATGATGAGTCCTAAGTTTCTTCAATATTATCTCCTTGTCGTTTCCCAAGAAGTTGACAGATAACTGAGGATACTTCATTTAAATATATTTAAGTTCTTTCGAGAATCATTCTCTGCCGGATCTAAAGGGAGGATTTGTGAGGAATTCCCTCTTCATCTTAGAAAAAGAATGAAGATCATCCTTAAAAAAAAAAAAAAAAAGAGGAGGGATGACCAGCAAGGACATCATTCCTATCACCATGGGAACAAGTCATCAAAGATCAACTGGTACAAGTAAAGAAAGAATCCAGAGGATGGAATCTGTACCCGGGGAATAGGAGAACCTGCTTGCACTGCCTGTTCCCTCTCACCAAGCTTTGGAAGATTTACCCTCTCTGCAAATCCATCATCTCCACATGGGCTATCAACATTACCACCTTCTTTATGCAAAGTCAGATCTTCATTATGCCCAGGTTATTGGCTGGCAAACATCTTTTTGACGAACAAAAGATTCTTGGACCTTCGCTTTCTCTCCTTCGGAATCTCCAGTACCCTGATCTAAGGCAATAGAACCTCTCAGAATTTTGTTCTGAAGGGACGAAGGAAGGAAAGGAAAGTCCATGTCAGGAACCTTGCCACAGTTATCACAGTAAACTAAGAGGAAAGCCTTTTCATAATAGTGAGACATCATATCTGGAATGTGCACTTTCAAGAACAAACCATCTCTAAGAAACGCAGAACAAGAGGGAGAAGTTTGCTTTAAGAAGATCTTGTCCCAAAGAAGAAGAGACATACCCGGAAGAAAAGTTTAAGAATAACAGTTTAGAATGTTGATTCAGGACACTTAGGATTTCACTCAAAATATTGCTCACTTGATGTTCCTTCTTCCTAAGCCCCTTCTCTGTCAAATAAAGACCATCCTTATTCGGAATGAAATCGCCAATTGGTGTAATCTTGTACATAGTCTTGCCAGGTGATACCATAACCTAAATACGTAGTTCAATCTAATTTTTCTTTGATGATTTTACACAAACACCGCATAGGGATACGAATGATTTGGAATTTCATTATCCTATAGAAAACCAATCCTAGCTAAGGAAACTGATAACGATATGTTGAATTTCCCACTAGTACACTTTTTCCGCGTATACAGGTTTTACTTCCCAAAGCCCCGATAGCGAATGGGGTGGGTATGACCTTATAGAGGGTTGCTATTAATCGTCAATCCAGATGATCAATAATAGTTCAATCTACAAAAAAAACTTACAACTAGACAGAGCTGAAATCTTGCGAAAATAATACAACAAATTTTGATGAATAGTAATCTTGCTTTGGTGAAATGCAATGCAGGAAAAAGAGGAGAGAGAAAGAAAAAAGGACTTACCTTGCCTCGCAGCTGTCCACCTAAGACTGAATCAATGGACGAGATTTATGAGGAAAGTAAGGACATTGTACGGGAATAAAGAGAAAGAAAACATAATTCGTATTCAGAATCCATATCGCTTAAAAGGAAATCAATCAACACACCCGACGAAAGGAAGGTGGGAGGCACATAAGCAACACTCCGAAGAAAAGACAAAAGTTTGACTTGTAAAGCCAAAAACACCCCTTCACTAGAGGCAAATGTTACTACCAAAATAACAAAGAATCGAGTTGGCAGTGAAGGGGTATCAGACAACCGAAGGCTCACTAAAAGCTCGCTAGAGAGTGGAACTCATTGTTAGGAAGGGTTAAAAGATGGAAAGAATAACTCGAGACACGACACCAAACAAAACCCTTTGGGAAAAAGGATAGCGAAAGCTACAGGGTATAGTTGGCGGAATTTATCCGTCAGGGCCAATCTGACAGGGATTCTCCAAGCAGCATCGGCCTGACAAAGGAGTCATATAGCGGAAGATCGTCCAAACCCGAAACTAAGTGATCCGGAAGCAGTATATCCGACGGACCAAACCCAAAGGAATCTTCGATAGCGACCTGCCCAAATATCGATACACCTGAAGATGTAAGCATCGAAGGCACAAACCCGGGAGAACATGATGGCCACCCAAAAGCATTTTCTGGAGCATCAACTGCATAAATACCGAAAGGTCACATCCGCAAATAAATAAGAGTGACACCAGAAGCCACCCTTCGAGGATACAAGCTACCGTGAAGCCCCCTTCGGAGGGCTAACCGAAATCCAGTCAAGGATACGGGCTACCCATACTTGTCTACCTAGTACCGAAACCCATAGCGGTTTCAACCCGACGGCTATCAACATACGCCACGAGGTCGATATGCTCTAAGTATTCATGATAAAGCCGAGAGCCTACATCTGAATGTTCATGACCGCAATCTTAAATTCAGAAGCCACCCTCAAGAGTTTGAGTATCATGACTGAATTCATCAAAAGCGGTCGAAGGTCAAGCATCCAAAACCAAGAATAAAACAACCGACAAAGACCCATGCGGGTCCGATAGCCCTCTGACTGGAGGGGCCCTGAACCACTATAAATAAGACCCCTGAGGTCACATTGAAAGGGATCTTTTTCCTAACTTTTTTTACCATTAGAAATAACTTGAGAAAGAAGATTAATGGAGAATTCCTCCATATAGCATTCATGTACTTCCGATAAAAGCATAATGAAAAGGGATCTTCTATATGAAAAATGCTCTGTAAGTGTGTATTATTATTTCCTTGGTCATAGTAGTCGCAGTATATCATTAATTCTACAGAGAAACATGGGTTACACCCTTCAGTTTCCTCGAATGGCGGTCGAACCTCATCCTCTGAGCTTAGATCCGACCTAATAGTTCTCAGCGATCCTACACCCATGATCCCTAGCCTCTTAAGTTCCCACCAGAATCGATTGGAGTAGTAAGCCAATCCTCTTGATTTCCCTTTGGGTATATCCTTGTTGATCCACTTCCGGTGTTGACGAAAATTATCATTAACAATATTTTATCCATGTCTATCGCCATACAACATATATATGTATTATTAATTTTCAAAACAAATCTGTTATCCCCCTATTTTCAAAAATTATTTTAATGAAATTCTCCATATTTTAACTATTTAATTTTTGAAAACATGTAAACTTGAAAATTTTCCCCGTAACTCTTCTGAAGTCCTTAAAAGTTTTGTTATGGGGATAGACTCAAAGCGGGTTCTTAACTTACAAGTCCAAATCTTTCTGCCGAATTTATTTTCTCTTAGTACATTTTCTTTTTGCATCTAATTCCTCCAATTCTATCCCATTCCGAAATGAAATCTAGTACTGATGCCATCAGTGCTTGATATGTATATATATTCCAAATCCATTTACTTTCTTATGCTTCAACATATATTATAAGGTTATATTGGCCTAACCAGTAATCTGAAATACTTCCAGTTTCCGGATATCAAGATATGGATTCTCCTTTTTGTGTTAAACTTTGTGGTCTTATACTATAACCGTTCTAGAGCTTACAACTTATGGATTCTCAAAATCTTATCCCTAATGTACAATGTTGTTACTACTGTCCTTCCATATGTCGTTTCTCTTTAAAAAAGTGGGTTTTCTATGGATCTAGTATATATAATATATTTATATTTTTAAAATAAAAATATGATCACTTAATATTAATTTTGAAATCCTAAACCTAAACTCTGATACCAAATATAACGACCCAAGTTCCACCGGACTCGAATTTTCCGCAAAATGCTAAAGTCCAAGTCCATCAAAACCCGTTTGGTTATCTGATATCCTATAGCAAGAATAAAGATAAATATATTAGGGCTCAAATAAACATCTTATAATGAAACTGGATAAAATATAATAATAATTTATTACTTAAAATAATAATGACACTGACTAAGCAAAAGTCTTAATGCAGGAAAATCTCTGATATATATAACCTTGCAGGTTTGTTATGAGGAAGGGGCCAGAACTAAAGTTCCATTGAATGGACAAATTATATACTTTTAAGAATAACACTACATATATCACTTTAATTTTTCTTTCAGTTATATTAGGTTATTATGGTTAATAATACTCTTATCTTTGTGTGTAAATCGTACTCATCTACTCTGAGGAAGACCGTATGAAAATATATATACCATATATGTAGCTATATGCCCAGTATACCTAGTTACTACCCATAGTACTCTCCTAGATAGGCCTCCATCGTCTCTCTACGAACGAGTACTGCTACTGTGCAATACCCCCATACCCCTTAATGTTGCCCAAAAAAGGATCTTGTTTAGGAAAATTGAGTGTTATAGGTATAAACACAGTAAAAAATCACAGAGACCAAGGTTTCACAAGACACAGACAAATAAGTTTACAACGAAAGAAGGAAACAATTAAAATGACAAAAACCATATTTATTTAAATGTAACCAAATTGTTAAAAATATCATGTTCCAAAATCTCATTCAAAACAATATCAGAGTACAAAATAATATTATCCCCCAAATAGTTAAAAAGTTACAACTTAAGCTTGGAAAAGAAATAGAAAACAATCCATCTTTTGTAAGAATCTTTCATGATAGAATAAACAAATAAATCTGAACTAATAACTTCCTCCCTGTAAGCCTGAGTGTAACACCCCATATCTATTAATGCCACTCACTAAAGGAATGCATTAACTTTCATGGATTATTATAAGATTATAGAACAGAATATCATAAGACAGATATATAAAATGGTACTTAAGAAAGTTCAAAATTTATTCATTGCAGCGGAAAAGCAAAACATGTCTGGTTACAACATCAAAACCATATACTAAAGCCAAGTACACAAATATCCAACTTGTACAAAATTATTATCAGAGTACATAAAAGTAAAACTATAATCCCACTCCAAATAGCCAAAATGGAAAAGAGATAAAGCTGAGCATTACTTTCAACACTCCCAAGCACTTCAAGAAGAAATAAATCCAAGTCAAGCTCCACTAGTCCCACCCTGAGGACCTAGGGGGAGGGGGAAGAAAGAAAAGAGGCGAAACAAAAAGGGCCAGAAATACGTTTGGCGAGTCTAGTGACTTTAACAATATAATTAGTAAAGTAACAGTATAAGAACATAAATTGGATATAAGAGATGTCTATAACATAAGCAGATATGAAAAGGTAAACAAGATGAACAAGATATAACGTTGATTGCGCTTCTAATCACTATAAGATAATTCCTACACCGCACCAATACTAGTTCCATACTGAAAGTTGATCCCTCTTACTAAACATAATAATAACAATAATGATGGTAGTTTCGTATACTCCTTGCTGCTATCATAGGTGCCGCCTGCTCTATCTCCATGTTTGCGAACAAATTAAACAATTGTAAACAACTGTAAAATCCGTTCGGCTTCCCTAAACAACAAGGATTGTTGTAGAGGGTGTCGAACTTTGGGACCAAAAATATTTTAATTAATAAATCCAATCAAGTTATTCAGAATTTTCATTGGTTGCAAACACAGAAAATAAACAAAAAGAGAGTTTTAACAATAAGAGAAAGCAATTAGGGGATAATGACATAGATTAGATTAATATTCATCAATAGCCAATCGAATAAATACAGATCTAATTCATGTTTCTGTCACAAACATGAATCAACTATAATTAGGTTTCTAGAAACAAATATGTAAATAACAACAAGAATAGCCTATGCAGGAGCTCAGCTCTTAAACAACCATAGGCTATCAGGACAGATTCACTATTTTATTTCTAAAACCCTAAATATTAAATCTAAATCTGATAAGTGTTAGATCGAACTCGAATATACCCTGTGAAGGAGCACAACTCTTAAACGACACAGGGTATGAAGGTTCAGATCTAACCCTTAGTTCAAATCTAGATCTACATACATGAAGTTCTAATCTTTTGGCTATGTGATTCATATTGGATCGTATCTATTAGCGTCATCACCCCCTAATCAAAGAGGATTAGCTAGACATAGCTAAAAGAAAAGAAAATAAAAAGAAAATAACAGACATGAACATAAATAAAATGCAAATAAAAACTAAATAGAAGAGAGAAAGAAGAGTTTTATTCCAAGCAAAGGATTACAGAATAAAACTAAGTGTGTTTTACAATGAATGAGATAGAGTGTATTTATAGCTGATATGACAAAGGCTACTTGGCAAATTCCATAATGTGGGACTAAAGAATTAGCCCAACTAACACATAAGCTAGTGTGAACGCAGCTGTAGAGTGAGAGGCCTTGCAAATGAGCTAATGTGAACGCAATATGAGTCTTTATTGAGCCAAATCTACCCAACTAAACTCTATTGGCAACCGTTCTTCAAGCTTTAAACTCTTCAAGCTTTAGAAATTTCAACTTCACTCTTTTTAAGCAAATTTTTCATGCTTTATCCATTAAATGCTCTAAACCAATCTTTTTATCAACAATCTGAAAACACAGCTATAAATACACAATATTAATTATTTTAAATAGAAAACTAGATAAATAAGCGGATAAAATATACACATTTATGTGTATATCAAATACCCCCACACTTATCTTTTTATTCGTCCTCAAATAAACTAAACTAAGATATGTCACACTTTCGTAGGAAACACGATTGCATTTAGCGTATGCAACAACCCGTTAAACCTCTGGGTGTCCCCAGTAGGACGAGTGTTGTCTCATGAGGGTTTTCAGCGGATACTACCCATAAAATCCAAAGCGTCTTATGTACGCGGATTAATCAAACAATATATTTAAGGTCTTTCACATTCCAAGGATTTCACCTAACTTCAATAATAACGGTTTAGCCCTAAATTGTCCATCCCATAATTAGTGCAAAAATGAATAAAAAAAATTCAAGCTGAATCGTAATTCCTTGATAACACTGTAATTGTCTTGAAGGTTAAGCGCGTGGTGTGAACTAAAGTTCTACACATCGACAATGTGCACCCAATCATTTCTTTATTCTTTATTCCCTTTTTTTTGAATGATTTTGCACCAATGTAACTGTAATGTATTGGATATGAGTTATGCATAGATGAAGGAAAATTTTGTAAGTTCTAAAAATATTCTAGATAAGAGGGCAAGTGTATTAGTTGAACTTCAAATTACAAAAGATAAAGTAATACTAAGGCACATATGAACATTTTTATTTCCTTTTATCTCGTCTACTACAATCCTCACTTCCAAGTACAGTAGAATGGATGTGGATGGAATGGAATTGAATGCTTTTATAGTTAAGAATGGTGAATGACTATTTTATTTAGAGAGACTCTCTCTTTATTTCATTTTTTTTCTTTTTCTCTCTTTTTTTTGCATGATGAATGATGAATGGAAATGGAATGATGCCGTACATTATTTCATTTGATTCCTCCTCTACTAAACCAATACTTCATGAAAGGAAAGTTTTGTGCCCTAGTTACTCTACTTCTATAACCCTAATTCAACACACAAGTCTGGATTGATGTTATACAAAAAGCTGAAAGGAATGATAAGCAAAGTTTCGCAAGATAGATAACGCATATAAAATAAGATGTGGTATATGGTTATCCTACATTAAAACAAGTACGGAGTGGGTGGTGTAATATTGGTATAAAAAGTGACGTTTTTGACCATTAAACAAAGGTTCTTGAGTATACCGATATAAGATAAACTTGTCGAAACATGGATGTAAATCGACTAAAACTTGGGTTTGAATAATATGGGGTATCGAAGAAGAACACTACAATGAGTCATTTCTCCTTAATTGGGCCATGTGGATTTTAGAACTTACGATTTTGAAAATTTGAGTGAAAAGAAAATATTATGCATGAAAACGAACTCATAAAATCCAACAAATGTAGGTGCAAAATCATTTTTATTTCATGATTTTTTATTATTATTATTTTTACTTGCACACTCTAACATGTATAACAAAGGTTGACACGCTTACTCCAGAACACGACTAACGTCTGCACAGTCTCAAGCTAACATCTTAAAAAGACACATTACGATTCAATGAATAAATAATGTTCATTCCCATCACCCAAAAATTCAACTTATCAAACAAGAACCAAGGTGTTATTTATGAATTTTAAGTTAATCCTTGTTCAATGAATGACCTAGTTCATAAAATTTGATTGCTGATGTAATGTAAATTCCCCCCACACTTGAGTGTGACTGTGTCCTCACAGTCTTAATTAGACATATCTTAGTGAAAGGGAAAAACAATTAAGAGAATATTTACATATGTACAAAAGAGGGTTAGTGCGTCTTACCGAATGTAATCTGGCTCATGGAGGACCATGAGCTATTCCTCTTGGTTGGGTATTGGTTCCAAGTAAGGTTTAAGGCGTTGACCATTGACCTTATAGGACGATCCATCGGTTGGATTCTCAATTTCAACTGCACCATACGGAAAAACAGTCCGCACAGTGTAAGGTCCTGTCCATCTAGATTTTAACTTACCCGGAAATAAATGCAATTTTGAGTCATACAACAGAACTTTTTGACCTGGCATGAAAGTTTTACATAAAATTGATTTATCATGAAAAACTTTTGTTCTGTCCTTGTAAATTCGTTCATTTTCGTGGGCATCATTTCGAATTTCATCAAGTTCATTAAGTTGAAGCTTCCTATGTTCACCTGCTTGCTCTAAATCAAGATTCAAAGTTTTTATTGCCCATAACGCCCTATGTTCTAGTTCAACTGGCAAGTGACATGGCTTACCAAAAATCAACCGATAAGGGGACATACCCAAGTTTGTTTTGAAAGCAGTGCGGTAAGCCCAAAGAGCGTCGGTTAATTTTTGAGACCAATATTTACGATTTCGATTCACAGTTTTCTCAAGGATTTGTTTAATCTGCCTATTCGATACTTCAACCTGCCCACAAGTTTGAGGATGGTACGGAGTGGATAACTTGTGGGTTATCGAATACTTTCTCATAAGAGCTTCAAAAGAACGATTACGGAAGTGTGTTCCATTATCACTGATTATTGTGCGAGGTGTGCCAAACCTAGAGAAGATATTTTCTTTCAAGAAGCGCACAACAACCTTGTTATCGTTTGTTTTGCATGGTATAGCTTCGACCCATTTGGAAAGATAATCGACAGCTAAGAGGATGTATAGGTTCCCAAAAGAATTAGGGAAGGGTCCCATGAAGTCTATACCCCACACATCAAAAATTTCGACCTCTAGAATGGGGTTTAGGGGCATCATATTCCGTTTAGAAATTTTCCCTAAGAATTGACATCGATCACAAGTTTTGCAAAATTCGTACGCGTCTTTGGAAAGGTTGGTCCAGTAGAAACCCGATTGGAGAACCTTTTCAACTGTCTTTTTGGGACTGAAGTGACCACCATAGGCTTGGTCATGACAGAAAGAGAGGACACTATGAGTTTCAGTGTCAGGAACACACCTTCGAATGATTTGGTCAGGACAATACTTGAAAAGATAGGGGTCGTCCCAATAAAAATGTTTCGCTTGGGAAAAGAATTTGTATTTTTCCCGCTTAGACCAAAAAGAAGGGGTCTGCTTGGTGACTAAGTAGTTGACAATGTCAGCGAACCAAGGATCAGTGGATAGAGAAAATAGTTGTTCATCAGGGAAATTCTCGTTGATCGGAAGAGGAGAAGACAGGGCATTTGGAAGACGAGACAAGTGGTCTGCAATAACATTGTCGGATCCCTTTTTGTCCTTAATGGTAAGGTCAAATTCTTGAAGTAGAAGGATCCAACGAATGAGACGAGCCTTAGCATCCTTTTTAGAGAAAAGATACCTAAGTGTGGAATGATCAGTATAAACCGTGATGTGTGAGCCAACTAGATAAGGCCTGAATTTTTCTAGAGCAAAAACAACTGCCAAGAGTTCCTTTTCATTGGTCGTATAATTAATTTGGGCATCGTTCAAAGTCTTACTCCCGTAGTAAATGACATGAAGAATTTTATCGACGCGTTGTCCTAAGACAACGCCAACAGCGAAATTCGAGGCATCACACATGATTTCAAAAGGCAGCTTCCAGTTGGGAGAGCAGATGATCGGAGCCGAGACAAGTTCATTTTTAAGATGCTCAAAAAGATAAAATGCAATCGAATTGAAGTCGAAAGGAACATCCTTACCAGGAAGATTTATCAAAGGTCGAGTGATTTTGCTGAAATCTTTTATAAAGCGACGGTAAAAACCAGCATGACCTAAAAAGGATCGGATGTCCTTAATGGATTTGGGAATGGGAAGATTCGAGATAACCTCAATTTTGGCTTTGTCTACTTCAATTCCTTTGTTAGAGATGACATGTCCTAAAACAATGCCATGTTTGACCATGAAGTGACACTTTTCCTAATTAAGCGTTAATTGTTTATCTTTGCAATGGTTAAGAACAAGATCCAGGTGATGTAAACACTCAGTGTACGAATCCCCGAAGATGGAAAAATCATCCATGAATACTTCCAAAAATCACTCGATCATATCAGAAAAAGTGCTAATCATGCACCTCTGAAAGGTTGCAGGTGCATTACAGAGACCAAAAGGCATACGTCGGTACACAAATGTACCAAATGGACAAGTGAAAGTGGTTTTTTCTTGGTCCTCAAGAGCGATAGGGATTTGATTATAGCCCGAGTACCCGTCAAGGAAACAATAGTACTCATGACCGGCTAGCTGTTCTAACATTTGATCGATAAATGGCAGAGGGAAATGATCCTTACGTGTTGCAGCGTTAAGTTTCCTATAGTCAATGCAAAAACGCCAACCAGTCTGGGAGCGGGTTGGGATAAGCTCGTTAGCTTCATTTTGGATCACGGTAATCCCTGATTTCTTAGGTACAACATGAATCAGACTAACCTATTGACTGTCGGAAATTGGGTAGATGATTCCGTTGTCCAGACATTTAAGGATTTTAGCACGAACTGCTTCTTTCATGATAGGGTTTAGTCGACGCTGGGGATCCCGAGTGGGTTTGGCCTCATCTGTAAGGTGGATTCGATGTTGGACAATCGAAGGACTAATCCCCTCAATATCAGCCATGGACCAACCATGTGCTTCCTTATTTTTCTTAAGGATGGGAAGGAGCAATTGTTCCTGCTCTAAAGTAAGGTCAGAAGCGATGATGACAGGAAAAGTTTCATTGTCTCCTAAGAAAGCGTACTTAAGATGACTGGGCAGCACTTTGAGTTCAGATTTTGGGGACGACTCAACCGAAGAAATTGGTTGAGGAATAGGCTCAATTGTGAGCGTCTCAACAGGAATTGAATCAGAGACATTTTCGGGAATATCTTGAAATAATGTCAATTTCATTGTTCAGATGATCGAGCTCAGGGTCATTGTCATGGACCGCATGGATTTCAGAAAATTGATCCACATACGAGTTTGGAGAGTTTTCGGTTCTAAAGATGTTTAGCTCGACGGTCATGTTACCGAAAGAAAGTTTCATAGACCCATTTCTACAGTTGATAAGCGCATTAGAGGTTGCTAAGAAGGGTCGTCCTAGAATCAAAGGGATCTGGTTTGCAGGATTGCTAACCTGTTGAGTTTCTAAGACAATGAAATCAACTGGAAAGATGAATTCGCCAATTTTGATCAACACATCCTCGATTTCGTCCACAGGTTTCTTAATTGAACGGTCAGCAAGCTGAAGGGTAACCTTGGTGGGTTTCAGTTCTCCTAGCCCTAATTGGCGATAGACGGAATATGGAAGCAAGTTAACACTAGCACCTAAGTCTAGCAGGCATCTATCGATTTTCTTGTCCCCAATAGTACATGATATTGTGGGGCAACCAGGATCTTTGTATTTCACTGGCATTTATTGGGACAAGGCCTCGCTTAGAGTTGCCGCTAGAAACACTTTCTTAGGTACTTGTGTATGACGTTTTTGAGTGCACAAATTTTTTAGAAATTTCGCGTATTGTGGAACTTGCTGTATAATATCTAAAAGAGGAATGTTCACTTTAACTTGCTTAAATATTTTAAGCATCTTTTCTAGCTGATCCGTCTTTTTCCTAGGTCGGAGTCTATGAGGAAATGGAGCAGACAACTCAGTAGGTTGCGCTACTTGAGTTTGAGGATGGTCCTTGTCAGAAATTGGCTAAATGTTTTGATCTGAGTTGGTCGAATTTTCGATTGGGTTGGGAAGATCGTCCGGTAAAGCATTAGGGTTGACCACATGGTTGTCAATCTTTTTGCCGGATCTAAGAGTCGTGACAGCATTCAATTGACTAATGTTTGAATCCTAAATGATGTGAATTTGGTTGGGGTTTGAATTTTTTCCTCTAGGGTTTTGAATGGGTTGACTTGGAAAAGTACCCTTTTCCGATTCACTTAATCTAGCGTTAAGCTGAGACATTTGTTTTTGGAGTTCACTCATTTGTTGATTCGTGTTTTGCATATATGATTGCAAGGAGTTGTCTAGCTTGTTTTGATTTTCAACAGTTTGCTTAGTCATTTGCGTTAATAGGCTGCTCACCTCAGATAAATTCCCCTCAATCGTAGAAAGGCGTTTTTCATATTGGGGAGCAACCGTTTGATTATGGAAAGGAGCCTGGTTCGAAGTGTACTGATTTTGCGTAAGAGGAGGGTTCACGACATTGTTCGGAAATGCTCGATTCAAAGGTCTATTCATCATAGGGTTATTTGGACCATAAGAAAGATTTGGGTGATTGTTGGGTCGGTTGAAAGCGTTCACTTGCTCAAAGGACTGGGGACAGTCATCAGCCATGTGATTGGAGTCAAGACAGATGCGACACATGGCTTGGGAAGCGTTATTAGACTGAGTGTGTGTTTTAACAACGTTCAGTATGGCATCAACAAGAGTATTAGAAGAAGAAGAAGTGGATTCGACCGAATTACTAATGGATCGCGAATAGAGAGATTTTTCATTGGTTCGTTCCCATTGTTTCGATTTTTTTACTAACTCGTCCAGAAATTCCCAAGCTTCTACGTTAGTCTGTTTTAGAAAATTGCCCTGACACATGGACTCTAACATTTGCCTAGTACTATTATCAAGTCCATCGTATACAGTTTGACATAATGACCATGTTTCATAACCATGATGGGGACAACTCAACAGTAGTTCTTTAAATCTTTCGAAGTATTGCCAAAAAGATTCACCCCCTTTTTGGTGGAAATTGGTGATTTCATTTCTGACTCTAGCTGTTTTTTTTGGGGGGTAAAACTTTTTAAGGAAAACTGCTGTAAATTCATCCCATTTTTTAATCGAATTTGGGGGTAAGCTGCGAAACCATTTTTCTGCGGAGTCAGTTAGTGCGAATGGAATCAAACAAAGTTTAATACCATCCTCACATAACTGTTGTAATTTAAAGGTTGCACAAGTATATTCAAATTTCGTTAAGAAACTATATGGTTCATCATGAGAAAAATTTCCAAATTTGGGAAGGATGTTTATCTGACTCGATCGGATTTCAAAGTGATTACCCACAGGATTGGGTAATTGAATGCAAGAAGGGACAGAAACTCTATCGGGAAGGATTCTGTCCATCAGGGTACAAGGTGCGGGTTCATTACCCATTTCTAAGGGTTGGTCGAGTGAACTGGGTTTTGAGGAAAGAGAAGGTGGTTTGATTCTAACCAAACGACGAGATTCTTGGTCATGGGTCCAAGTTTGCATGCACTAGAAAGAAGAATAAGAGAGTTCGTCAAGGAAATTTAAACAATGGAGGAGTTCGGAAAGAGGTCAGAAGGAAAAAAGTTTTGAAAATGGGATTTTTTTTTGAAAAGTACGACCTACAGACTGGTGAGGTATAAAAGAAAAAAAAATTATTTGTTTTTTTTTGTTTTTCAAATTTTTATTTGTTTTTGGGTTGAATTTTTTTTTCAAACACAAAACAATCACACACAGGAATTAGCTACAATGAAATTTTCTGTCCTTAATGGCTCTTAACCCAAAATTATATAGTGACACGTTTGATTACTTAGATCAAAAGATTTCTCAGCCAGTTAACGGACAGGAGTTATCGGTGCACCAGGAATCACCCTAGCAATGCAGCTGAAGGTTTAAGTACCTTCAGAGTAACAACTGGTATAATATTTACGAATCACCATAATATTTATAAACAGTTATTTCTCTGCCGTAGTCTAGACACCAAGAAATAATTTGTTCCAAATAATCAACTATCAAAATACAATTAAGCCCTAGATGAGCCCGTGACTCCCTTAAGTCCAATGTCTAACCGTTATTATTAGTCAAATTCTATGATGAATGCAGTTTGTGGGCTAAGGAAAGGGTGATGAAATCCCTCACCTTATGTGAATTGGGGTATTGCCCTTAACAGAATGAATACAGATTCAGAAATAATAATCATAGAAATTAAAAGATTGTTCAAGCAAGCCGCTGCCCCTGCAGAAGATTTTTACAAGCAATATCTATATATATATATATATATATATTTTTGCAGCAGCAGTCCCTGTAGAGTTTAGAAAATTTTACAGTGATCGGCAGTCCGTCCAGTGCAATTGGGTAGCTCTAGCGCGTTCACAGCCCACTTGGTGTGCAACCGTTCCAATGAAATCTGTTTGCAAATCACTTGGCTGAACTCTTCACTTCTCATTGGCCTTTGAATTGATTTCTTTGCTTGACTTCGATTCCTTGATTTGTTTGCTTGAGCCTTGAATTCTTTCTGCTTTGGCCTTTGTTTGAGTTCTCTCTTTCTCTTTTTGACTTTTTTTTGGAAGGAAAACTAAAATGGCACTAAAACAAAATCAAAAGAAAATTAAGGCTAATAAAAAAAAATAAACAAAGAGATGAAATCTCTTTCTTCCTTTTTTTTAAGAAACAAAAGAAAATATATAACAAAGCTAGAACCAACTTACAAAATTCAAAGAAGAGAAAAGGATTTTTTTTTAAAGGGAACAGGGAGAACTATAAACCACGAGAAGAAAAAAAACAAAGGAAGAGGATGGGGTATTGGTTTGAGAAGTGGTTGTGGTGACTATTGTTTGTGATGAAGAGGTTGAAGAGGATGGGTATATGTAGACAGAAGAAAGAAAATTGGAAAGAATTGAAAAAGGATTTTTTTTATTTTTATTTTGGGAAAAGGAATGTATTTATCAAGGAATATTGGAAAGTAGAGAAGTTTGGAAAGAAATTAAAGAAAAGAAAGGAAAGGAATTGTAATATTTTTTTTCTTTTTTTAGAGAATTGCTGAAAAATAGAAAGAGAGAGTAGAGAAATTTGGAAAGAAACAACGGAAAAGAGGAGAAAGAAACTGGAAAAAGTTGGAACGAAATTAATGAAAGAAAGGGAAGGAAATAAATGAAGAAAGAATGGTAATGAATAGAAAAGAAAGTAGAAAAGGAAAGAGATCAAACTAAATTTGCAAGTTTTTTTTTTAAATTAGAATTGTTGTAAAAGTAGAGGTGTGGAAAGGTGGAAAGAAATTTGAAAGAAAAAGAAAAGAATTAAAAGAAAGGAATTGTTAGAAAAGTTGAAATTTTTTATATGGAAATGTTGAAAGGGGGAAGCAAGATGCAAATAAAAGTGGAAAGAAATAAATAAAAAAAATGCAATTTTTTTTTTACTGTTGTCAAAATAGAAGAGAGAGAAGAGATTGTGTAGAAGAAAAATCGGAAAGAAGTAAATGAGAAAAAAAGAGAAACAAATAGAACAAAAATTGCACAAAAAATGGCAAGAATTTTTTTTTATTATAAGAGAATGAAATATGAGAGTTTGGAAAGAATTTTTTAAAAAAAGGAAATCTAACAAAAATAATGGGAAAGAAATTTGAGAAAATAGATGGCAAGAAATCGAACACAATTGTGGCAATTTGAATTGGTGAAATCAAGTGTAAAAGGAAATGAATAAAAAAGGAAGAATTATAAGAGAGATCAGAGACTGGGGATATAAAATTACAAAAAGTTTTTTTTATATATACAAATAAATAAATTGTAAATAGAAGGAAGAAAAGTGAAAAGAAATAGGAAAGAAATCAAAACAAATATGGCATTTTTTACGACAGAAAAATATGTAAAAGAGGAAAGAAATTTAAAACAAAAATTGGCAACTTTTTCTTTTTCTTTTTTTTTTCCTCTTAGTTGGAAGATTACGGTATCATTGACTAACACCAAATCAAAACAATCAAGAATTTTCTGCTATATATAAAAGACAACAAAAGGAATAAACTAAAAATAAAACTAACACAAATTAGAAAATAGAATATTTTTGTGAGTTTTTTTTAATGGAAAAAGAAGAAAATAAATGGAAAAAAATAATTCAAAGGATTTAAAAATAAAAATAATTTTGATCCCCGGCAACGGTGCCAAAATTTATTTGCGAACAAATTAAACAATTGTAAACAACTGTAAAATCCGTTCGGCTTTCCTAAACAACAAGGATTGTTGTAGAGGGTGTCGAACTCTGGGACCAAAAATATTTTAATTAATAAATCCAATCAAGTTATTCAGAATTTTGATTGGTTGCAAACACAGAAAATAAACAAAAAGAGAGTTTTAACAATAAGAGAAAGCAATTAGGGGATAATGACATAGATTAGATTAATATTCATCAATAGTCGATCGAATAAATACAGATCTAATTCATGTTTCTGTCACAAACATGAATCAACTATAATTAGGTTTCTAGAAACAAATATGTAAATAACAACAAGAATAGCCTATGCAGGAGCTCAGCTCTTAAACAACCATAGGCTATCAGGACAGATTCACTATTTTATTTCTAAAACCCTAAATATTAAATCTAAATCTGATAAGTGTTAGATCGAACTCGAATATACCCTGTGAAGGAGCACAGCTCTTAAACGACACAGGGTATGAAGGTTCAGATCTAACCCTTAGTTCAAATCTAGATCTACATACATGAAGTTCTAATCTTTTGGCTATGTGATTCATATTGAATCATATCTATTAGCGTCATCACCCCCTAATCAAAGAGGATTAGCTAGACATAGCTAAAAGAAAAGAAAATAAAAAGAAAATAACAGACATGAACATAAATAAAATGCAAATAAAAACTAAATAGAAGAGAGAAAGAAGAGTTTTATTCCAAGCAAAGGATTACAGAATAAAACTAAGTGTGTTTTACAATGAATGAGATAGAGTGTATTTATAGCTGATATGACAAAGGCTACTTGGCAAATTCCATAATGTGGGACTAAAGAATTAGCCCAACTAACACATAAGCTAGTGTGAACGCAGCTGTAGAGTGAGAGGCCTTGCAAATGAGCTAATGTGAATGCAATATGAGTCTTTATTGAGCCAAATCTACCCAACTAAACTCTATTGGCAACCGTTCTTCAAGCTTTAAACTCTTCAAGCTTTAGAAATTTCAACTTCGCTCTTTTTAAGCAAATTCTTCATGCTTTATCCATCAAATGCTCTAAACCAAGCTTTTTATCAACAATCTGAAAACACAGCTATAAATACACAATATTAATTATTTTAAATAGAAAACTAGATAAATAAGCGGATAAAATATACACATTTACGTGTATATCACTCCACTAGCTGTTCCCACTACCCTCTCCATTCGATCGGCTCCCCAACTCGTAGAAACCCGTGTTGGTCCCACAGTAGGGTGTATCACTCCCTAAAGTGGCAACCCGATACTACTAAAATGCACAGCTTATACCTACACGTTGCAACAACGTCTTACCTACCAGCCCAGACCCACGCACGCACTTGTCTCTGTCGGACTAGCACTGCCATCGCTAACTCTTTATTGACTTCTTACAATCAAACCCAGTAAGCGTGTCCCGTCCTCGATCTAATTCGAGCTCACATGTATACTAAATGGGTAACTGGTCGAAAAGGGTCCACCCACTTGACACAAGCTTCCCTCCTAAGCTTGGTTCCCACTAGGAATTCCCTCTTAAACCCTCTTTATCCCCATGTCTAATCACATGTCTCATCTTGGTTAAGTGTTTTAATTATGTTTCACATGCTGCCCATGTTACCCACTTATCCCTTTTATCATTCCCATGTCTTACCTCATGTCTTATCTTGCTTAAGTGTTCATTAATTCATTATAATCATAATCTTGCAAGACCTCCCACATTAGATTTCCGTTTTGTGGTTGCTAGATATGCCGGGCGGTTCCGGCCAGTCTTATACCACAATCCGAATCTAACCTTGTGTCTTTGCATTATTACGTATCTAATTTCAGCCTTTGACCTCTCACATTAGATTACCAAATTGAAGTTGCTGGATGTGCAGGGTGGTTCCGGGCAGTCTTATACCGCAATTCGAATCTAACCTCGTGTCTTAGGCGTTCATTATCACTTTCTTGAATCAAGTCCCAATTTTAAATTTTGGATTAAAATATATTCCATTTACCCATAATTTTCAATCTAAATTATGTTTTTAATTTTAATCCAAATTAGGACTATAATCTTATGTATACATGTTATGCCAAATTACGCCCAAATTAATTTTCGTTCATTGTTATTAACAATTTATACCAAACCTCATGTATACAAATTATATCTAATCATGCCTAATCCAATTTTTTCCAAATCTCATGTATATAATTTATACATAATTATGCTGAAATTGATTTATGCCAATAATCTCATTTTATTACAAATTTCCCCAAACTTTTCCCAATCGTTCAAATGTTATTCGTACGCAAATCTCAACGCAACATGTTAAGCTCGAAGTAAGCCTAATCTCATAAAAAAAAAGGAAAAGAAGTGGGGAAGAGAATCAGCATCAAAATTGGCGTAACATAAGAACATGCATATGAAATATAAACAGGCATATAACGATAAACTAGATCAGAAAGGCATATGGCAGATTTATGGGTATGGATCTAAAAGATAATTGTAACACCCCGTAATTCTGTTAATATTAATATACACAAATTAAAGAATAACTAATCTCAGACGTGAGAATTGTGGGAAACGGGTTGCGCCATTGTGTTCGTCTCGGAATTCTGGTTGAAATAGAGTCTGAGTTTGCGTGATTTGGACTTCGTATGAAGAAGTTATGGCCATCAGAAGTTTCAGAAAATTCAAAACAGATTTCAGAAAATTTAAATTTCAAATTCGGAGCCAAACAGGCTAGGCGGGAAATTTCCCGCCCATCACCCCAGGTCGACTGGGGAGTCGACTGGGCAGTCGACACCTCCCCCGCCCCCAGGTCGACTGGGCAGTCGACCTGGGTGTCGACCCGTCCAGGCGGTTAGGGTTTGGCTGATGTGTCTTTAGGGCTGAGTTGGCAAATTTAACGGTTCAGTTTAGTTCTGAGTTGATCTGACTGTAACACCCCGTATGTTGAATAACTTGCTATAATATAAAACAGGGCAGAATTAAATTTAAAATCTGAATCAGGGGAAACGGGCTATGCCATTGCGTTCGTCTCGGAAAAATACGCGAAATAGAGTCCGAGTTTTCGAAAATCGGAGTCCGTATGACCCAGATAAGGCCCAAAGAAGTTTTCAGAAATTTAAAAACAGATTTAAAAACAAAAATTTCAATTTTCAGAAGTGGCGGGAAAAATCCCGCCAGAACCAGGGAGTCGATCTGGGGGTCGACTGGGGAGTCGACCTGCCCACTAGGTCGACTGGGGAGTCGACCCTAGGGTTGACCTGGGGGTCGACCTCCCTGGTCGAGCCCAGGTGACCTGGGTGCTTCAGCTTGGCTTTTGGGCTGTGTTTTGGTGGCTAGGACGAGATCTGACGGCTCTAATCTGATTTAGGGTTAATCTAATGGCCTAAAAAACCTAACTAATCTATAAATACACCCTAAGACTACCCTAATCCATACTAAAAATAGCTACAACACCGTTATGCCGTCAAAATGCAACTTGAAGGAGCCTCCATCAATCTAAAGAGGAAGATAGCTTCTCAAATCAATCTCTAATCAACTCTAGCAACTTAATCTTCTTCTTAGGGGTGCTAATCAACAAGTTGTGAGTTTTCTATAGCCTTAATGACCAATTATTGAAATGATTATGATAGGATATAATGAGGTTATGGCTATGAATGTGAATCAATGCAAGTTATGCAAGTTATATGCTATGTGTTAATGATGTTATGCATGTTATGCAAGTTATATGCTATGTGTTAATGATCTTATGCAAGTTATATGCTATGTGTTTGTGATGTTATGCAAGATATGAAAGTCATATGCTACATGTTCATGATGTTATGCAAGTTATGCAAGTCATATGTTACATGTTCATGATGTTATGCAAGTTATGCAAGCTATATGCTATATGATCATGATGTTATGCAAGTTATGCAAGTGTTCATGATGCTAGTTTCTATGATAAACATTGATCCACTATGACACCATGATTATGCACGTTTGGTGTATGATTATATGCAAGTTCATATATGATATGTTATGCAAGTTTGGTGTATGATTATATGCAAGTCCATATATGACATGTTATGCAAGTTTGGTGTTTGATGATATGCAAGTAACATGTGCAAGTTTACACCTTAGTATGATATGCACACATATGCAAGTTAACCCCTTTGTATGTCATACATACATATGCAAGTTTACCCCTTTGTATGACATAAATAACTTATGCAAATTAACCTCTTTATGACATATGTGATTCATGCAAGTTTGGGTTGATTATTTATGCTAGTTGGGTTGATGCTATATGCATGTTGACACCTTTAAAACCCATGTTAATGTTATGCAAGTTGAACCCATTGTATTTGTGATGAATCTTCCCTTTTATGTCATGTTAGCGAATTACGTGGGGAACGATGGGGTTAATATACATGTTAATGAAATGGTGTGAAGTTGGTATGATTATGCATACCATAAAGTGGATGGACATAATTGAGTCAATTATGTACATCGTTAAAATTGGAATTAATTAGGGAAAATTAATTCGAAATATGGGGGTGATTAATTAGGTGTAATTAATCGACTAAGACACGAGGTAGGACCCTTTTGTAGCATAAGACTGCCCGGAACCGACCGGCAAATCCAGCGGCTACAAATGATTGGCCCAATGTGAGAGGTCTTAGGCACAAACTACATACGTGACAAGTGTAAAGACACGAGGTTAGACTCGGTTATGGCGTAAGGCTGCCCGGACCCAACCGGCAAATCCAGCTGCCATAAAAGATAGTTAATGTGAGAGGTCTTTACAACGGTTACGTTCTTAATCAATTAAGAAACACTTAACCAGATAAGCATGTAGTGGGCATGAGGGGTTAAGTGGGTGCCTTGGGTGGCATGTGGAAATCAAGTAAGTGCCTTGGGTGGCATGTGGAAATCTAGTGGGTTGCCTTGGGTGGCAATAGAAAATACGATTAGAATACTTAACCAAGTGGAAACATGTAATTAAACATGATTAAAGGGTTAAGTGGGATGCACTAGATATAATGACAAGCTTAGGTGGTAGCTTGTGGGGGGGGCATTTCAACCAGTAACCCATATGTATCTTATTGGGCTCGACCCATGTCGAGGACGGGACACGCGTACTGGGCTTGACTATAAGAGGCCAAAACGGGATAGCGGTGGCAACGCAAGTCCAACGGGTTTCATATGCGTGTGTGGACCCGGGCTGGTAGGTAAGACGTTGTTGCATCGTGTAGGTATAAGCCGTGCACCATTGGTTGTATTGGGTTGCCACTTTGGGGAGTGATACACCCCACTGTGGGGCCAGCACGGGTATCTACGGTAGGGAGCCGATCGCTTGGGAGTAGCGGGTACACCTAGTGGAGATATGGGCAGACGACACCTATGTAGTCAGCTAGGGGTACACGAAACTACTGGGTAAAGTTTCTAAGTCCTTGGGAGGGATCAACCTTTAAGTAGGAATGACTGGTGTGGTGCAGTTAGTAATTATCCTTGGGTGGGTAGATGCGTCTTTACCGTTATCCTAGTTCACCTTATGTCTAGTTGGCTACTTAGTGTAGTCATTTATCCCCAGTCATCCCGTGCCAAGTTTATATCATACCTTAATTACTTTAATGATTGTGTTGTTAAAGTTATAGGGCTCACTCAGATTTATGTCTGACCCCGTTGTTTTTATCTTTTTCCCCCTCAGGTCCTCAGGTTGGGCCTAGCACTAGTGGGCTTTGATCAGATTTCTTTATCTATCTTCTGGAGCTTGGACCGTGATGTAAAGCCCAGCTTATCTTTTCTTTTATGGCTATTGTTTATGTAGTGGGATTATGTACTTATGTTTTTATCAGGATGGATATTTAGTACTTGACTCTTTATGGTGTTGTAACTAAACATGTTTACCTTCTGCTGCTATGAAATGATGTTTTAGATTTTCAAGTATTTATATTTTTCTTGTTGTAATTTTTTTGTTCTATACTCACTTAAAATGCTCCACCGAAGTTAAGGCATTCCCTTAGTGAGTGACCTTCGCGGGTGTGGGGTGTTACACGTGGTATCAGAGCGAAGGTTACCGGAACAGATAAAATTTTTAGAAAACTATTTTTCTAAAAACATTTTTGGAAGAAGTATTTTCAAAAACATGTCTTTAAAGAGAAAAGTTTTTGAAAGAAAAGCATAATCCCCAATGGCCATATCTTTATCTTTCGAATTCTCCGTTTTGAATCTTTCCTTTTTCGTTTCAGCATGGCTGAGGATCTTAACTTTCCGGAGGGTGTGACGATACCAGTATGGTATAGGAGATTGATGGAGGCTAGGGCCGCCACTGCGGGTCCAGCAAATGTTCCTCCACCAACCGTAGCACCCGATCTTCCTCCTCCCCCTCCTCCTCCTCGCACGGATACTTTTGCTAAGACTTGCAAGGAATTTAAGGCTATGGGAGGGAAACCTTTTCAAGGATCAGAAACTTTTGTGGAGGCTAGAGATTGGCTTAAGGAGGTGGAAGAGTTGATAGATATCTTTGAGATGGATGAAGGAAAGAAAGTCAAGTTGGCTGCTTGGTTAATGAAGGGAGAGGCCTCATTCTGGTGGGAGGTCACTAATGGAGAACGCCCCGTTGACTCTTGGGCGGATTTCAGGCAAAGATTTGTGGCAAAGTTTCTCTCAAGGGCGGAGGAAAACTTGTATATAGAAAGGTTCTTGACTCTAAAGCAAGGAAATCTCTCGGTGAAGGAATATGTCAACAAGTTTAATCAATTGGCAAGTTTTGTCATAGACATGGTGAATACACCGAAGAAGAAGGCTTTGAGGTTCGTTAAAGGCTTGAATGAACCGATGCATGGATTGGCTATGACTCATATCCCTATGGGGGCCACATTTGGGAAGCTAGTAGACATGGCACTCATGCATGAGGAAGAGAAGGGTCCCAATGCTAATAAGGCACCCGAGAAGAAAGGAGATCAAAAGAGACCTCAACAGCAACAGCAAAACAAGGGTGGGAAAGGCAACGGTAGCAAGGGAAAGAAGAAGTGCTTCAATTGCGGGATACCAGACCACCTAAGCAAAGACTTTCGGAAGAAGAAGAAGACTGGTTGCTACCATTGTGGCGAAGCAGGGCATCTAGTGAAGGACTGCCCTAAGAAGGGGCAAAGGACGAGAACTACCTCAGGAGGACAGGTGCAAGCTCTTATGGCACCGGGTCAGGCAAGGGGGCAAGCTCAGGCTCTCGCGGTTCCACCAATTCAGGAAAGAGGTAGAACTATTTCCGTTGAAAGTCTGGTTTTTCTATTTGATCATCCTGTCCGTACATTGTTTGATTCTGGCGCATCGCATTCGTTTATCTCATCATCATTAGTTGAGTCACTGCACTTAGACACCAGTCTAGTAGATGATCCCTTGGTTGTTTCAAACCCAATTGGGGGCTCCACTTATTTGTCCATGATATGTTTGGGTTTGAAGATTTCTATACTAAGCATTGAGTTTAGATGTGATGCTTTTGTTTTGGGGTTCACGGGCTATGGGTTGATTTTGGGCATGGACTGGTTATCCAGTAATGGTGCCGTTCTTGATTGCGAAAGGAGAGTTGTTAGGCTCATGACCCGCTTGGGTAACACTCTCGAGATTTCTTGTAATCCCATGGAATCTGTTATGCTAAGTTATCTTGAATCGCTTGACGCTTCGGTTGAGAGTTTGTGATCTGTTAGAGTGGTCCGGGAATACTCGGATGTGTTTGAGGAGGTGAAGGGCTTACCTCCGAAGCGGGAGATAGACTTCCGAATATATCTGGTGGATAATGCTAAACCTGTATCTTTACCAGTGCGCCATATGGCTCCTCGTGAGAGGAGGGAACTCCATAAGCAAGTAGGGGAGTTGCTTGAGAAGGGGTTCATAAGACGAAGTATATCGGAGTGGGGTGCTCCAGTAGTTTTTGCTACGAAGGCGGATGGGTCCCTCAGACTTTGTGTAGACTATAGAGAACTCAACAAGCTCACAAAGAAGAATAGACACCCATTGCCGAGGATTGATGATCTCTTTGATCAGTTGGTTGGCGCTTCAGTGTTTTCGCAGTTGGACTTGGCCACGGGGTTTCATCAGTTGAGGGTGGCTGAGGATAGCATAGACAAGACTGCCTTTAGGACTCCGGATGGTTTCTATGAGTGGCTGGTGATGCCATTTGGGTTGACGAACGCCCCTGCATACTTTGTTGATTTGATGAGTAGGGTGTTCAGGGAGTTCCTTAATAAGTTCGTGGTGGTCTTTGTGGATGACATCTTAGTATTTTCTAAGAGTGAAGAAGAGCATGCCCTATATCTTAGGGAAGTGTTGGAGCCTCTTCGAGCGCATAGCCTTAAGGCTAAATTTTCTAAATGTCACTTCTGGAGGAAGGAAGTGCGGTTCTTGGGGCACGTGGTCTCCAAGGAAGGGATAGCTGTGGATCCCGCGAAGGTGGTAGTATCAATTCAAGATTGGAAGGTTCCAAAGAATGCTACCGAGGTGAGGAGTTTCTTGGGGTTGGCTGGCTACTATAGGAAGTTTATCAAGGACTTCGCGAAGATATCAGCCCCATTAACTCACTTGACGAAGAAGAATCTAGTCTTCGCATGGGACGTAGATTGTGATGATGCGTTCCGACGGTTAAAAAGAGCTTTAACCACAGCTCCAGTGTTAGCGTTGCCAGATGGGAGTAAGCCATTTGTTGTCTATACCGATGCTTGTGGGACAGGACTGGGCGCAGTCTTAATGCAAGAGGGAAGGGTAATAGCCTATGGTGGAAGGCAGTTGAGAGCACATGAGAGAAATTACCCTACCCATGATTTAGAGTTGGCCGCTATTGTTTTTGCGCTTAAGATTTGGCGCCATTATCTTCTTGGTGAGAGATTCGAATTGTTCACTGACCACAAATCATTGAAGTACTTGTTTTCTCAGAAGGATTTGAACTTGATACAGCAAAGGTGGATGGAGTTCTTAGCATCCTATGATTTCGAGATAGCGTATACCCCTGGCAAGGGTAACGTGGTGGCGGACGCCTTGAGTAGAAAAAGGTTGTCCTTGAGTCCATTATTCGTGGAACGACGAAGCTTGGAATTTATCTCGATGTTTGATTTCAGACCTTCCATTGACTATATACCCGGTTTGCTAGCATCCTTGGAGGTCAGACCTATTCTTTTGGGGCGGATTGGCGAGGCACATCGGGACGACCCACAGTTGGTTGAGTTGGTAGAGAGGCTCATAAGGGGGGAGTCGTCCAGCCATTTGAGTAGGTACACCCTAGACGATAGGGGGTGCTTGCGTAGAGACGGTAAACTTTGTGTACCGCAAGACGAGGGTTTGAGGAAGGCTATTCTTGATGATGCACACCGTTCTAGGATGACCATTCATCCCAGTGGGGACAAGATGTACCAAGACATGAAGCGAGTTTTCTTTTGGGCTGGTATGAAAAAGGATGTGGCCGAGTATGTCGCTAGATGCTTGGTGTGCCAACAAGTGAAGGCGTAGCAAAAGAAACCAGGTGGTTTGCTTCACCCATTGGAAGTTCCGCAATGGAAGTGGGATAGTGTCTCGATGGATTTTATTGATGGGTTACCGAGATCGAGGAAGGGTAATACGGGAATTTGGGTTGTGGTAGACAGACTTACTAAGAGCGCCCATTTCATACCCGTGAAGAGCAAGAGGACTGCTCCATGGCTAACTTCAGTTTATCTTCGAGAGATAGTTCGATTGCATGGGGTACCCTCTAGCATAGTGAGTGATCGAGATCCTATCTTCTCTAGCGAGTTTTGGAAGAGTTTGCAAGAAGCAGTGGGAACTCACTTGTGTCTGAGCACCGCATATCATCCTCAGACGGACGGCCAGACCGAGAGGGTGAATCGTGTTCTGGAAGACCTTTTGAGACTTTGTATCTTAGATTTTGGAGGTACATGGGAAGAGCATCTTTCATTGGTGGAGTTCGCATATAATAACAGCTTTCAGTCCAGTATTGGTATGGTTCCTTTCGAAGCTCTTTATGGAAGGCCTTGTCGATCACCTACATGTTGGTGGGAATCTACGGATAAGATCTTGCTTGGGCCCGATATGGTTAGAGAGACTTCGGAAAAGATTGATTTGATTCAAAGAAGGATGAAAGCAGCGCAGGATAGGCAAAAATCTTATGCGGACAAGAGGAGGACCGATCTGGAGTTTGAGGTTGGGGACATGGTCTTTGTCAAAGTATCTCCATTACGGAATGTAGTTCGCTTTGGGTCCGTTGGGAAGTTAGCTCCAAGATTTGTTGGGCCGTTTCCTATTAAGGAAAGGATTGGACGGATGGCATATAGAGTGGATTTACCCGAGAGACTTAGTGGGGTACATGACGTATTCCATGTGTCACATTTGAGGAAGTGCCTACATGAGACCGCAGAGGTGGTAGAGCCGAGTTTGCTAAAAGAAGTGGAGGTAGAGCGTGATGCAACTATTCGACGAGCTCCTACCCGCATCCTTGGGTCATAGATTAGGAAGTTGAGGAACAGAGAGGTGCGGCTAGTCAAAGTGCAATGGGGAGAAGATGAGAGCAATGCTACTTGGGAGACTGAAGCGAAGATGCATTCATTATACCCATTCTTTTTTGAGGGTATGTCTTTTAACTTCTCCTTTATCGTTTGTCTAGTACTTATTTTATCTTTAGTATGTCCTCTCATTAGTACCTTTGACCTTTAGATAGGGTAAAACCTATGGTTGAAACATGTGTTTGAGACATGTTATGTTTGATGGATGCGTGTGGATGCAAGTGTTTGCTAGTGGTTGCTCGTGGATGCATATACACACACTCTAGGCACTAGATCGGCTCAATCACTTCATATTGCATATTGCATTAAATTGTGTGTAGGTAGCTATATTAATGGATGTATAATGGTTGTGCTATCATATGGATGATGCATTTTGGTGAATGATTGTGCACTCATGTAGAAATGGTATGTGTCAATAAGGTTCTTTCGCATACATATTAGATGCATGACACTATCATGGTTTGCATTAAGGAGGTCAACTGAATCAGTAGACCGCCTGATTTTGCATTAGACAGGGAACATATACACACACTCTTTGCATATGTTTATACAGCATTAGAAACTCTAAGGACAATGGATGCCAGTGTTTGATGGTTTAGTAGATGGTCGTTTGGTTGGTAGGATACGCTCTTCTTGACTTAGAGATTTCGGGGACGAAATCCTTTAAGTAGGGGAGAATGTAACACCCCGTATGTTGAATAACTTGCTATAATATAAAACAGGGCAGAATTAAATTTTAAAATCTGAATCAGGGGAAATGGGCTATGTCATTGCGTTCGTCTTGGAAAAATACGCGAAATAGAGTCCGAGTTTTCGAAAATCGGAGTCCGTATGACCCAGATAAGGCCCAAAGAAGTTTTCAGAAATTTAAAAACAGATTTGAAAACAAAAATTTCAATTTTCAGAAGTGGCGGGAAAAATCCCGCCAGACCCAGGGAGTCGACCTGGGGGTCGACCTGCCCACCAGGTCGACTGGGGAGTCGGCCCTAGGGTCGACCTAGGGGTCGACCTCCCTAGTCGAGCCCAGGTGACCTGGGTGCATCAGCTTGGCTTTTGGGCTGTGTTTTGGTGGCTAGGACGAGATCTGACGGCTCTAATCTGATTCAGGGTTAATCTAATGGCCTAAAACACCTAACTAATCTATAAATACACCCTAAGACTACCCTAATTCATACTAAAAATAGCTACAACACCGTTATGCCGTCAAAATGCAACTTGAAGGAGCCTCCATCAATCTAAAGAGGAAGATAGCTTCTCAAATCAATCTCTAATCAACTCTAGCAACTTAATCTTCTTCTTAGGGGTGCTAATCAACAAGTTGTGAGTTTTCTATAGCCTTAATGACCAATTATTGAAATGATTATGATAGGATATAATGAGGTTATGGCTATGAATGTGGATCAATGCAAGTTATGCAAGTTATATGCTATGTGTTAATGATGTTATGCATGTTATGCAAGTTATATGCTATGTGTTAATGATGTTATGCAAGTTATATGCTATGTGTTTGTGATGTTATGCAAGATATGAAAGTCATATGCTACATGTTCATGATGTTATGCAAGTTATGCAAGTCATATATTACATGTTCATGATGTTATGCAAGTTATGCAAGCTATATGCTATATGATCATGATGTTATGCAAGTTATGCAAGTGTTCATGATGGTAGTTGCTATGATAAACATTGATCCACTATGACACCATGATTATGCAAGTTTGGTGTATGATTATATGCAAGTTCATATATGATATGTTATGCAAGTTTGGTGTATGATTATATGCAAGTCCATATATGACATGTTATGCAAGTTTGGTGTTTGATGATATGCAAGTAACATGTGCAAGTTTACACCTTAGTATGATATGCACACATATGCAAGTTAACCCCTTTGTATGTCATACATACATATGCAAGTTTACGCCTTTGTATGGCATAAATAACTTATGCAAGTTAACCTCTTTATGACATATGTGATTCATGCAAGTTTGGGTTGATTATTTATGCTAGTTGGGTTGATGCTATATGCATGTTGACACCTTTAAAACCCATGTTAATGTTATGCAAGTTGAACCCATTGTATTTGTGATGAATCTTCCGTTTTATGTCATGTTAGTGAATTACGTGGGGAACGATGGGGTTAATATACATGTTAATGAAATGGTGTGAAGTTGGTATGATTATGCATACCATAAAGTGGATGGACATAATTGAGTCAATTATGTACATCGTTAAAATTGGAATTAATTAGGGAAAATTAATTCGAAATACGGGGGTGATTAATTAGGTGTAATTAATCGACTAAGACACGAGGTTGGACCCTTTTGTAGCATAAGACTGCCCAGAACCGACCGACAAATCCAGCGGCTACAAATGATTGGCCCAATGTGAGAGGTCTTAGGCACAAACTACATACGTGACAAGTGTAAAGACACGAGGTTAGACTCGGTTATGGCGTAAGGTTGCCCGGACCCAACCGGCAAATCCAGCTGCCATAAAAGATAGTCTAATGTGAGAGGTCTTTACAACGGTTACGTTCTTAATCAATTAAGAAACACTTAACCAGATAAGCATGTAGTGGGCATGAGGGGTTAAGTGGGTTCCTTGGGTGGCATGTGGAAATCAAGTAAGTGCCTTGGGTGGCATGAGGAAATCTAGTGGGTTGCCTTGGGTGGCAATAGAAAATACGAGTAGAATACTTAACCAAGTGGAAACATGTAATTAAACATGATTAAAGGGTTAAGTGGGATGCACTAGATATAATGACAAGCTTAGGTGGTAGCTTGTGGGGGGGCCCATTTCAACCAGTAACCCATATGTATCTTATTGGGCTCGACCCATGTCGAGGACGGGACACGCGTACTGGGCTTGACTATAAGAGGCCAAAACGGGTTAGCGGTGGCAACGCAAGTCCAACGGGTTTCATATGCGTGTGTGGACCCAGGCTGGTAGGTAAGACGTTGTTGCATCGTGTAGGTATAAGCCGTGCACCATTGGTTGTATCGGGTTGCCACTTTGGGGAGTGATACACCCCATTGTGGATCCAGCACGGGTATCTACGGTAGGGAGCCGATCGCTTGGGAGTAGTGGGTACACCTAGTGGAGATAGGGGCAGACGGCACCTATGTAGTCAGCTAGGGGTACACGAAACTACTGGGTAAAGTTTCTAAGTCCTTGGGAGGGATCAACCTTTAAGTAGGAATGACTGGTGTGGTGCAGTTAGTAATTATCCTTGGGTGGGTAGATGCGTCTTTACCGTTATCCTAGTTCACCTTATGTCTAGTTGGCTACTTAGTGTAGTCATTTATCCCCAGTCATCCCGTGTCAAGTTTATATCATACCCTAATTACTTTAATGATTGTGTTGTTAAAGTTATAGGGCTCACTCAAACTTATGTCTGACCCCGTTGGTTTTATCTTTTTCCCCTCAGGTCCTCAGGTTGGGCCTAGCACTAGTGGGCTTTGATCAGATTTCTTTATCTATCTTCTGGAGCTTGGACCGTGATGTAAAGGCCAACTTATCTTTTCTTTTATGGCTATTGTTTATGTAGTGGGATTATGTACTTATGTTTTTATCAGGATGGATATTTAGTACTTGACTCTTTATGGTGTTGTAACTAAACATGTTTACCTTCTGCTGCAATGAAATGATGTTTTAGATTTTCAAGTATTTATATCTGTCTTGTTGTAATTTTTCTGTTCTATACTCACTTAAAATGCTCCACCGAAGTTAAGGCATTCCCTTAGTGAGTGACCTTAGCGGGTGTGGGGTGTTACACTGACGGTCTAAATAAATCCTAAACTCTATAAATACCTAGGTAATCTCTCAATCTTATTCACATGAAAAATAGAATAGCCACCGTCATACCGCTACCATGGAACTCAGTGTAGCCGCCGCCA
>JASFAX010004380.1:0-39536 GCA_030737875.1 Allium sativum
TAATGCATTCCCTTTTTTGACTTGCTTCAGAAAAGGAAGCACAACTTTAAATGGACCTTAGAATGCAGCACCGCATTCAAGGTATTATTGAATCACTTAGAGAGACCACCTATCTTGTCCAAACCGGCGGACCATGAGGACTTATACATTTAATTGGTTGTTTCCATGTTGGCAATCAGCTCGGTACTAGTACGCATTGAAGACCGTGTCCAGCGACTCATTTACTACATCAGCAAAAGATTGACAGGGGCAGAGAAAAATTACCCGAAGCTTGAGAAACTAGCCTACTACTTATTGATCTCCTCCCGGAAGCCACAACATGCTTTCAGTCTCACCTCATAAAGGTATACACTAACCAGCCACTACGACAGGTCTTGCAACAGCCTGAGGCATCTGGAAGATTATTAAAGTGGAATATAGAGCTGATTCAATTTGAGATAACATTCATTCCCCTTCGAGCCATCCTCGGACAAGCTCTCGCCAAATTCATAGTGGAATTCACCACTCCTGAGGAGTCTCTTCCAGAAGACATCAAAGCTCCCGATATTTTATGGATGGGTCTTCCAATAATAAATGCTCTGGAATCGGAGATGTGCTCATCACTCCATAGGAGCGCCTGACATGCTACACTTTAAAGCTCAACTTCCTCACTACCAACAATGATGCAGAATATGAGGCCTTAATAGCAGGACTTAGAATCACACTTGAACTTAACCTAAAGGCCATTCCGAACTTTTCTGACTCGCTGCTCATCATGCGCTAGGTACAGGAGGAATATCAGGCCAAGAGGGCACGACTCGCTTCCTATCTTGTCCAAGTTCGGGAGTTTCTCACTAACTACGACCGCTTTGACATCACGCATTTTCTCAAGAGAACAGAATGAAAAAGCAGACTCGTTGGCTAAGTTAGCAAGCGCTGAGGATGCACATCTTATGGGGCTCTCCCCAGTCGAAGTGCTCGATTCACCGAGCATTAACTAGATGCAGGATTATTCGGTAATTAACACCGGGGCCAAACTCGAATCTTAGATGACACCAGTTAAGAACTATCTACAATACGGAACCATCCCAGGATGTTACAAGGAAAGGCGGGCGCTCACTCTCCAGTCAACTTGCTACATCATTCTGGATGGAGTGCTCTACCACAAAGGCTTCCTTGTCCCGCTACTTCAATGCGTTGCCCACGACGACGCCAACCGTACGTTAACAGACGTACATGAAGGTGAGTGTAGTGACCAAACAAGGGGGAAAACCTTGGCAAGAGAAATCATCAAGCACGACTACTTTTGGCCCACGCTCGATCAAGACGCCGCGAACTATGTCTACAAGTGCGATAAATTCCAGTGCTTCTTAATGATTCCAGGAGCCCCGCCTACCGAGTTAATGCAAATGGTCAGTCCCTAGCTGTTTGCCATGTGGGAAGTAGACATTATTGCGACTCTTCCAATGGCTAGAGGTGGGGCATATTATGCCATCGTCGCAGTTGATTACTTCAGCAAATGGGCAAAAGCCGAAGCTCTCGCCATGATCACCACCAAGAAGATAATCAAGTTTGTCGTCCGCAACATCATCACCCATTACAGAGTCCCCAAGCCATCATCTTGGGTAATGGGACACAATTTGAGAGTGCAGAACTCAAAACCTTCTGCAACGACACAACATTGAAAAGAGATTCTCGGTGGTGGCTCATCCTCAAGACAATGGGTAAGTCAAGATTGTTAATAAAGTGATTAAATCCATCATCAAGAACGTATTGAAAAAGACTGTGGCTTATGGGCAGACGAACTCCCTCTGCCATTATGGGCCTACTGGACCACCTATAAGTCAGCATTCGACCACACTCCATTCGCCCTTTCCTATGGATTCGAATTCATCATCCCCATTGAGCTAAAGCTTCAATCTCACCAGATTTCCCATTATGGTCCGAAAACCAATCAGGATTTACTTCTGGATTCGCTCAATTTACTCGAGGAGAAGAGGAATGAAGCTGAGCTCAGAGCTACCGCCTAGCGACAACGAGTAGCTCAATACTTCAAATCTAGAGTCCGCCATAAGGATCTCAATGTCGGCGACCTCGTCCTGAAATGGGTCTTTCCCCTACCGACGGGCCTCGTTCCTCGCTAGGAAGGCCTGTACGTCACACAACGTAAGCTCAGAGATGGAACTTTCAAGCTAGCCGTAAACGAGGCCGAACACCCAACGGCATGGAACAATGTACATATCGGTCGCTACTTTACATAACTCAGTGTACAGTTTTTTATCCTTTCCAACGATGTTTTGTTTTCCTAAAATTCAAGGCATTGTAAAGGCCATTACAGCCAAAGTTATCAGTAGAAACGACGTTCAATCTCCTATGTCCTTTCCATGTTTACTCCTTTATTATATGTTTGATTACTCCTTACATGATATGTTTGATTAACCATCGTAGCTGACATGGCGCACAAACTCCTGATCGTTGCATCGGCACCCTGGGCACAAGAGCCAATGTTGCCATCTGAACCTTGAACCAACATCGAGGACAAACACCAATTACACCGATTTGGCACCCCGAGCACGGGAGTTGGTGCTTCTATTCGAGTCCCCGGCCCGTGGCACAACCGAGTATAAACAACCCCACTCAAAACTTAGCCCAACACCAAGACCGAGTATAAATCGGTCCGCTCTCATGTCCCCGGACTTGGGGACTGCCCGCCAGCCAACCTATTGCGATATAAACTACTCGTATGGCTCCATCTGACCCTTCGGGTCAAGATCCGGGTACCTGCCGAATCTCGGCCCAGCATCGAGACTGAGCTTTAATCGTTCCCGCTCTTAAGCCCCCGTGCTTGGGGGAACCATATCGGTCACAATCCGACCTCCAGGTGTAGATCCGGGCACCTTTAGGCGAATAATCGATGCCCATGTTCTCTAAATCCGAATGAACGACGGGAGAGCCGAAAGTCAGACAACTTGCAACGTCACCTTACTTGGTACTAACCCTGGGAAGTCCAAAGCAGAAGTCACTTGGCCTGGCTTCCATACCTCTCGGGATTCCTGAGCAAAGGAAACCCTACAAACAGAACCAGCGCTCGATCTCCACACAATTGGAAATTCCCCAGAGCGAGATCCTTGGTCACATTTCTGTGAGTGTAACAATAAGTACGCTTGTGCAAGAATAGGACGTTGGAAAACACGAGAAGAACATTTGAACACTTAACATGAAATGTAATTTTTAATAACTAATATTTCCTTTCACACACACACACAAAACAAAATACATGTCTAATATTTTCCTTGGGTGTACATGAGAACCGTGCAGTGCCTTTAAAAATCAAAAGTGAGAGTCGTACTCGCGTATATTGTCGGCCTACATAACTAAAATATCAGTAAAAACCATAGTAATTACTAATACTACCCATCCTTCTTCTTTCTTTTTTTATTTTGGATAGATTCAACACTCGGAGGTCACCAAAAGTGGATCTCTTTCTTCCAAAACCACAGCTGCTTTTCCTTCCTCTACCCTTCGGAGGGGTTAGTGACTCATGAGAAATCGAGATGCGCCTTCCGCCTTCATCCTCACCACTCGTAATCTCTGTAATCTCGGCGGGGGAAATGCATTGCAATGGCTTGGGGGTAGCACCAGAAGCAAGAACTAGCACGGCGTCACCCTGTCCCAGAACTTTCTTGGCCTCTAGCTCCGCTTTCTTCTTGGACTCTTTGGTAGCTTTCCAATTAGCCAACTTCTTAGATTTAAGCTTCACAATATCGTCGACCTTGAGCTTCTCATAAGTCGCTGTGACTCTCTGTTTGTCATCATCAACCTCTTTCTGTTTAGCCTCTGCAGCAATCCTCTCCTTCTCAACGTCATTCGTGGCCTTCTTTTTCCTAGCCTCTTCGACAACCTTCTCCGCCTCGGCATCAGCTTTCTCCTTCTCTACTATAGCAGTGGCCCTTCTCTCGAAATCCCGCTTAGCATCCTCCTGTGCCTCCTGCCAACACTTTTCCTCCTGCTCTTCAGAATTTTCCACCATCTGGGCCTTTTGGGCCTCCACCATGGCTTGCATCGAGGGCACGTCGGCCTCCACTGGATCCATCACATGAGCATTTTGGTTGTCCACTATCTCTCCTTTCTCTATAAGGCCCTTGTAAATACTGGATCCTATCTCGACATCCAAGAAAGTGTCCAACTGACCACATCCCTCTCCAAACTATATCCCTTGTAGTCCTATCCCAGGTTCCATTCTTTGAGGAAGCACGGCGCAAAACCCAGTGGCATAGCAGCTCCAGGAGGGGCTGTAGAGTAAAAACACAACCTTTTTTAGTCGATAAATTTGGTAATTACACCATCTTTAGGTATTCGGGGTAACGAAAATTTACCTTCGGATAGGGACGGTGCAGGAATAATAGGAAGAGTGCTCGGCGTGGCAGTAAAAATGGATCCAGACATCCCTGATCTCGGGTGCTCGGGATCATGCTCAGTTGAGGCTTAAACTGCAGTAGTAGGACCACTAATTATGGCAGATCTAAGAACAGGTGGACGATAAGAGCTTCCTTCTACAAATGCCTTAGCAACAACCACATTCTTCGGAGGAACAAATTTCCCCATCTCGGCAACACGTTTGGCTAGTCTCTCTCTCTCTGCATCCTCCTGTAGCAATCTCCTCCCTTCCTTCAGTTTCTTACGCTCCTCGTCCTTCAGGAGCTCTGTCATTAGTTGACGCTCGTTTAAAGTTTCCACTTCTAACAGATGCAACTAAGCCTCAAACGGCACTAACCTCTTCCAGGTCTAGCTAACATCCGAGGATAGTCCTCAACCCATGAAATTTTGCGGAATTTTAGGACCTTGACATATATATTTCGGATGTGCTCCTCAAGGGATGCCTCTACCCTAACCTTCACATCCTCGATCTCCTCCCTTAAGTTCTTTACCTCCCTCAGATGCTCAGCCTTTAACCCATCTACCGAGCTCAGTACACCTTATTACTAGCCTCGACTTCCTCCTTTTCCTTCCTTACCACCTCTAGCTACCTCCTCAGCTCGGCGATCTCCTCCTGAATCCTCTGAGTCACCTTGTTCTTAGCCTTTGACCTCTCATTCTCCTCCCTTAGGGCCTCATTATCGGCTTGAAGCTAGGATACCGATTTGTTGCCTTTCTCCAGGTTAGTGTTTACTTTGTTCTACTTGGCCTTATCCCATTTTAAGGTCATGTTCTCGATCATTAGTGAGGTCGTTGTATCCTTGAAGGTCGAAGAGGCATGCTCCGCCTCCTTCTTTAGCTTCTCGTGCACCTCCTTCAACTCTGCTGAACAACAAAGATAAAAAGTTAGCACTCAAGGGTACGAATGCGAACAAAGAAAAAGTTACATCACAGGAAGCGGATATACGTATCTCATTCTCCAAATTGCAAATGGTGGTTTGTTCATGTCAAGGACCAACCCCTGGTTCTGGATCTTCACGTTCTACCTTCTAATCAGTTCCAAAAGATGAAAGGAATACTTTGTAAGCTCTTTTGCTTGGAAGTACACGACCTTCACCTGTATCCATACCTCTTCGGTGTCTGCCAAGGAATCAGGCTAATGTCAGGATGGAATACCAGTTCATCGAAGTAATAGTGGGGGAACTTTTGCTTTAGCAACGCTTTCCTCTCCTCAACGGGAAGCTCTTTGGTCTCAAGCACCACCAAATCCTGCTTCTTCTTCTTCACCGGCTCTTTCTCCTTGGGGTGATTGGTCTCAAGCCCTTTTCCTTAAGATGTGTGTGTAGGAGCCAAAGCTGCAGTGTGAGAAGGAGCTGTCGATGAGAAGTGTCGGTAGCTCGTAACGTCGAATCTGGAATCTATCCCAGATAATTGGATTGGAGGTGGAGGAGTTGGAGATCACCGAGATCGGTCTCTATGGCGATATTCACTGCTATGATTGTGCGGAGGTAGAGATTCGCCAAACAAGCCAGTCCCTCGTCTAAAGCTGTCAAGAAATGTGTTTCTCTGAGGCTGATAACGACTCGGAGTCTACAGCCCAGCCAAACAAGTCTAGTGAGTCTCCCGCGGCTTAAGCTAGTTTTTCCATACTTGTCGTGCCCAGCCAGGGAGACAAGTCATGCGAGAGTTTGTTAAGATCATCAAACTAACCCTCTCTCTCAAGTGAGATGGTGGTCTTTGAAGGAGTGGCCGAAGACTACGGCCTTGTCAATGCTTCTACCCTCACCACGCCTGTCAAAGGCAGAACATGGGCGCTTGATGGGCCCTCGCTCCTAGCTACTATCTCCTTGCCACCAGTTTCACCCCGACCGGTTCCCTCCTGAGTCTTAGCAGCCTTGAATGGTTTATGCCCGGCAGTGAGCATCTTCCTCTTCCGACTCGGAGAGCATGCCTTCTTTCCTACATCTAGTGTCGTTCCACCATCGGCAACTGCCGGCCCAATTGCTGCTCGGTCGCCAGGGAGCAGCCCTGCACGATGAAAGCTATCTTGACTTAGGACCTTCTCGGTAGAACGCAACTCGGCCAGTATAGCCAATAAAGCCTCATGGCGCCGTTGGTCCTCAACGTCTATAGGCGCTTCATGATTTCCTGCCATGTGGAGACACAGTCAAACATAAGTTACCAACTTCGCAAACTTTAAAATAAATGCAAAACTTAAAGAAGGAGGCTTACTTCCTTCGAACCATCTCCTCGAAAATCTAGGAGGGCGGTGCATAAAAAACCAATCATGCTTGAAGACGGTCGGCTTAGGCTACATCCCGACAAAAAACTTAGTGGTGGGCGAAGCCTCTAGAAAGTACCGAGACGGTGAGATATTAGCTCTTCTCTTTAACTGAAACAAATACCGGATGTCCTCTCCGGTGGGTTCTAGCTGCAAATACTCCTTATAAAGAATGTTGGTACATAAGAGGCAAATGTATGCATTTGGATAAAGCTGTGATGGCACAAGGCGAAAGTGATACCACGTGTCCCGAATAAAGTTGCTGGCCAGGGGCACACATCTAGTAATATAGACCTGCTTGTTCCATGCAATATACCCCTCCGGTGGTGCGTGGGCCCTGCCATCATCTCCTGGCGAGACAGCCTTTCCTTCGGGAATGTGAAACAAGGCCGTGTGCCTTACCACCATTGCATCCATGCGAGATGGCACTGAATCCAACGGAATTTCGAGGATAATCAAGTCCGCCAACGTACGCACTGCCAACGGCACAAGTCCCTCAATTATATCTACATTCTTTTCCTCCTCGTGCACAACCGGGGAGTGTTGTCCTTCTGGCTGCTCCCCGTGATCAGACGCTTCCGACAAACTTGTTGTTTGAGAAGGTGTGGACCTCCCGGAAGTCTCTAGCTCGTTGCCTGTTGAGCTAGCGTTGCTAGTAGAGTCGGAAGTGCATGATGACTATAAAGAATCTCAGCTTCTGAAGTTTGCTCTATCATAAATCTTATCTTCATTGCCAGCCATACTTTTAACACACCAGCGTTAGACGTCATAGTTGAGTAACTTGTACCCCTCGTGTCGGTGTAAACTAGCATGTGCGTGAGTGCAGTGCAATTTTAGAATAATACAGTTTATAAGTCAAATACTTAAGATGCGGAGACAATCACAAGTCCATGCGACGGTAATTATCGTCATCATCAACCGACTTGCCTGGGTTCACGCCAAATCGTGACTACGTTAGGGTTGGAATCGATAAAGTATGTCCAATGGTTCTGTAAGTTCAATCACAGTCCAAGTATTTATGCTCTAGTCATATATGTCACGATAAGTCATCGACCGGGCCGCGGTTACAATAGGCCCGAATCCAACCGCAAAGTATCACAAAGACCAAGTGAGCCTGGGGGCCCATCGTGCGAAGTTCGAGTCTTGAGCCCGAAAGAAGGGACTAAGGCAAGGTGAACTCAGAGCGTAAGGATGATGTAATCGTACCTCTCTAAGGTACGAAGCCTCGCACCCATACAATACAAGGGGTACGTAACTCGTACCCCATGAGGGGTACGAAACTCGCACCCCACGAGGGTACGCGACTCGTAGCCTACAAGGGGTATGGAGCTCGTTCCCCTTTGTGGGCACGAGTTCTCACAAGCCCGACCTCGCGCTTCGGATCCCTTGTTGATCGTCTCCCCTTTCTCTTCTCCACTCTCAAATTTTCCTGCCTTCTCTCAACAACTCATCCCTCACAAGCCTTCTCATCCACCGACTGCGAAACCAAGCTCACCACCATTCTCGGCTTAAGAACCGCACATGCCTTTCAATGACATCACCGAGAGACGTGGACGTTCATCAGCCCGAAGGATGGCCGAGATAATGGTCGGAGATGGCTCGTGACTAGCCACCACCTACCAATGTAAATTTTGAATTCCTCTAAGTTTCGGGCTCGAGTTCGTGCAAAGAAAAGAAAGGAGAAAAGGTTGGGGAAGGGTGTGAATTTACAGAAGGGAAAATGGTGAGCCCAACTCTCCCCCCAGGGGAAACGAGCCCTCGTACTCCTAAGGGTACGTTATTTCGTACCCCAACCAGGTATGAGTTTTCATACACCTGTTTGGGGTACGAATATTTCATACCCCAAGCCAGGGGTATGACAAAAAATAAAATAATAATAATATGTATACATGATATATATATACAAGTATAATATACGAGTATGTAAATTCACGAATCTCCACGTGCGTATATGTACACATATAACTACGTGCACGCGAATTCAATATAATGCTAATACGTAACGACGTAAACTTGACGTCATACCAACGAAGAATCGTTTATGATTACAACATACACGAGCATAATGACTAACACCTATTTTCATGAGTTTATAGGAAAATCGACGACTCAACAAATACTTCTACCAACTCAAAGCACATAATATCAAGACAGGATGTCCTTTGGGGGGAATATGTTAACAGGCCTTCTGGCCAGTTACCAACAGTATGCAAGACACGCTCGACTCAACGTATCACGTGATGTTAAAGCCAAGAGTGTTTCCAAGGAGTTAAGGAAGTAAGCCAGGAAGGGGTCGTTCAGACAGGAACCTCACCACTCAAAACATTGTCAAACCAATGCCTCGAACCCTAAGAAGCCTAAAGGCTTGTTAACCTCAACTCCGGCACACTCATTCCAACACCACTCATACCCCTCAGGGCATGAAATATGTACCCCACGGTGTACGAATTTGCAGGAAGAGAGAAAGGGGGGTCTGAGCTTTTAGTGGCCCGCACTATGGGATCCGAGATTTCTGATGTGTTCCCCTACTCCTACATACTCCCAACCTAACCGCTCCACTATAAATACCCCCAAACTCACACTTCAAAGGGGGGAATTTAGTTGATTTGACATCTCTTGGGAGCTCCAGGTGACCTCTCGAATGGTATCCATGCTTTGAGGAAGAAGAAAGGCAAAAGTGTCTTTTTCCTAATATTTGTATATGACTTTAATTATGACCTCATATTACTTAGAAATGTATGTCAAGGGATGTCATGTGATAGTATCAAGCTTGTAACTATTTGTTATCAATAATATTCCAGCGACTCTTCCAAAGTGGACGTAGGCCCCTCACGGGACCAAACCACTATAAATCTCTTGTGTTATTTACTGCTTTCTGCACTTACATTTCCATGTGAAACTATAATTCTTAAGTGACTAAGAATCTTGGGTGTTTACGGCATATTTTGCCACCAACACAATCCAGTATTAAATCAATATACACTAGTTATTGGATTTTGGAAAATCATAAAGAACACTACAATTTCACTACAAAATTTATTCTAATGTTAGCAATTCAAAGTGTCAAATGATACATGTTTATGTCGCACACGATCGCAAATAAGTATGATAGTTGTGAAACTTGACATCTTAAAATAAAATATTATTTCGGATCCAATAAAATTGGTTTTATCGAATTTCGAGACTATTTGCAAAATGGCTAATTTCACATGTTAATCAAAATCGAATTATTAAACGTCGATTTACAAACACTCCAGTTCGTTGATAACAATTTATTATTATCGTTTATATACATATGGAATTTTACATTAGCTTCAATTCAAATTTGATTTCATTTTAAATTCAATATTTAAATTTCAAGTTAAATCAAAATTCAAATTCTCATTTTAAATTTAATTCAAGTCATTACATTCCAAAATTAATCATTTTAAAATATTTAAATTAGTTAAATGTTTATATACTAAAAATTCAGCTTGCTGCACTCTTCCTCCCTTAAAAGAATTTTATCCTTGAAATTCGCAAAGCAAGAAGAATGGTTTCAGACCCATTACTTTTTAAGATTAGTTAATTAGTCAAAACCTAACATTTTTAATTTTAATCCTAATAATTACAGAAAATTTCGGCAGTACCTCCCTTGTGCGGCTCAATCCAAGGAAAAATAATTCAAATGCCGCACAGGGGCTTCAGTCAATCAAAAAGAAAATTAAAAGCCAAGAGGTTATCCATATCTCAAACATAAAATCACCTGAATTAATAAAATTATATAAATATACACCTAATAGTCGGGCAACATAACTCTTATTTATGAAACTAAAAGCAACATCGAATTTTTCTTCCATAAACCTATACTTATATAGCAACAAGAGAGTTGTACATGAATATCAAACAATATATTATATCTAACATGCAACATGAAACTAAGCATTTCATTTCATATATAGAAATCGACATACATAAACATGTTGTATTCAAATTATTTAGCTTATATTGTACTATTTGAAAGCATATAATTTTATTTAAAGTCCATTCGGGCATGTCATCCTTATGCAATATTCAATTTGATCGCCACTCAATCACAAATTATCACTTCTGAACTAGTATTTCTCACTCGATCGCTCTAATACAAATTTAGATCTAGTTTTTTATTAGAAATGGTCATTATCTTGGTGTAGCCATATACTATGATAGAGAATTCCATAACCACATCAAAAAAATACATATCCGATATTCGCCATCAAGAATGGACTGAAAAATCCTTGTTCAGACAGATATATAAATCATCTCAAAATCGTGCACTATAATCTGGATCAAAATCAATTATATGAAAAAAATGGCTTACATGCAATATATATACTTATTTTCTGATTTATTCATTTATATATAAAATTTCCTTTTATTCACAAACATTTTCATGTTCGATATATTTTCTTTTATACTAAATTTATCTTTAGATCACTACACGTAAGTTGTTATTTGAGTTCACAATAAATCAATTACTTTTAAAACTCAAATTCATATTAAATACTTAACAATATTTTATTTTGACTTACCTGAATTCAATTTAATTTATTTTTGCATAAAATTCGATTTAATTGCTATGATGTTAACAAGTAGTAAATCAACATCTGAACCATTTCTTATATTTAAATATGCACAAAACTCAAAATTAAACTTAACTCAACCACAACACTTAGGTAGATTTCCAACTTTAAAACTTAAGCTCAAATTACTTCTATAGAACAATATTCCATTCATGCTCATTTTATTAACTTAAATTTTGTTAATAGTATCTAATTTCAAGTTAAATTTTTTGAACCTACTTTTGAATTACTCCATAAAACATTTCTTAGGAGCTTAAATGTTTCTTAATTTAAGTTAATATTTGTTTCCTAACTCAAGTTTAATCACATGTATGAAATCATCATCTTTAATTATTTCACAACTAAACTTTGAACATACATCTGAAACCATAACTTCAAATTTTGTAGATCTTTCATACCTAAGTTTATTACATTCACGCAACCAAATTATGTTTATTATCTAATCCTTAATGAGTTGAAAACTACTTTTTCACGAGCTACCAAAACAAGGCAGTTTTGATATTTTAATTTGGTCACATCATAAAATCTACAAAGTAATATCTTAAAGTTTCAATCTCATTTGAAAATTATATTCCATTGGGTCTGAAATATTCTTATTTTAGATAATTCTAGTTTATTTTGAATCCTATAATTGATTTAAACTTCAAATAAAAAATTATGAACTACCAGTATGCGATGAGATCGATTTAATTTAATTTAATTAATACATCCTAAATAGGTTAAACAAATAATTTATAAACATTCCATCTTATGTTTTTACATAAACTTAGCTAAGTTCTATATTCAAGTTACAAAATTCAACTGTTTAAAATCGTTGAATATTCCATTTTATTTAGAAACAAATGAAAATTGCTAAACAATCTAGTAAAAGGATATGCAAAACCAGACTATCTTATTCTACATGTTAAATGCATCCAAATAATAACTTAATTCTGGAGTTAAGTCAATTGAAACAACGAGGGTCTCTCCTCTATTTGTTGGATCGATTAATTCTGAGAGATGAACAGGTGTTAATATATCAGCGAATCTCGAACCATACATCAAATCGTCTAACACAAGTATAGATTCTATCTCCTCCTCTCTAGAAAATTTGGTTGTGAAAAAGACTAGAAAAATATTATCTGTTGGGAAAAGTACAATTGTGGCCGATGATTTTGCCACTGGAACTATTCGTTCTATTGTGCTGAAAAATTCAAATGTTATTGATAACGCGGTGAATGCAAATGTTGATTTTGTGCCATCCAAATCAGCATTAGCTCCAAACAACCTCCCTGGAAATTCAAGTTCACCAAGCGTTCGACTTAATGCCCCCACATAAAACTGCACTGTTTTCCCCTGGTCTACCTCGCATCATTCTAAGAGTAAAGCCATGTGACTTTCATCACAAGCCTAGTTACTCCTCCTTCTTTACTTCCCTATCGCGATGTGTCGGTGAATACACTCCACGTATGTATAAAACATCCCTAGAAAACCCTGTGCCTCCAAGTGAGGTACTAGACAAGGGAGTTCTTATTTGGAAAGACCATCTTATGGGTTTTTTCTTGACTCTCCGAACATAGATGTACGAGAGCAATGTCGAAAACCATGCACCTTGAAAGAAGGTTTGCATACTAATATTGTCAACGGGTTGTTTTACTTCAAATTTTCAATATTTGAGGAGAGAAGGAAAGTGCTTGAATCGGATCCAGTGATTATTGGAGGGAAACCTGTTATCATTACTTCTTGGAGTGTGGCAGTTGAATAAGCTAAAGAGTGTGTGTCGTCCATTTCTGTATATTTTTACAGAATTCCTTCCGTGCTATAAACTCTACCTAAACTGAATCGGAAAGCTTGTAAAATCGGGAAATTTAAATATTTTGATGCAAACACGGAGATAAGAAAAATATCATCTTTACTAAATCTTTGATTGAAGCTGAAAAATCATTGTGTACGACTTAAGCAGGATCTTTACATGAATATAGCAGAAATGTATGTGATAAACTAACTTGTATGCTATAATAGTTATGCGAATAACTAAGAATTAATATGATGTATGTAACACCCCGAATTTCAGTTAATGCTAAAATTCACTAATTGCAGAATAAATAATCTCAGATGTGAGAATTGGGGGAAACGGGCTGAGTCATTGCGTTCGTCTCGGAAAAATACGCAAAATAGAGTACGAAATTTTGTATATCGGAGTCCGTATGGCCCAGTTATGGCCCAATGAAGTTTGCAGAAAATTCAAAGTTCAAAAAAGATTTAAAATTCAGGTTTAAATTTCGAAATTGGGGCCATTGGGCGCAGGAGGGAAAAATTCCCGCCTAGCTACCCAAGTCGACAGCCCTGTCGACTGGGCAGTCGACTTGGCTAGGACCAAGTCGACAGCCCTGTCGACTTGGGTGTCGACAGGGGGTGCTCGGCCAGTTTAACCTGGTGCACCATTTTAGGGTTTGGCTGTGTTTTGAGCTATTCTCTAGAAGCTTCCGAGATCTGATGGTCCTAATCTAAATTTAGGGTTAATCTAATGGCCTAAAACACTTGCCTAATCTATAAATACACCGTAACACTACACTAATTCATACTAAAAATAGATTCAAGGGCCTCATGCCGTCAAATCAAAACTAGAAGGAGCCTCCACCAAATTTGAGAGGAAGTTGGCATCTCAAATCAACTCTAATCAAGTTCTAATCCACTCTAGCAACTTAATCTTCCTCATTGGAGTGCTAATTAGTTATTTGTGAGTTCCTATGCCTTTAGCAAGCAATTGCTAAACTAATTAGGATAGGATATTAGGAGGCTATGGATGTAAATGAGGATTTATGCATGTTGTGGTTGTCATATGTTATAAGTTCATATGCAAGTTTGTCTCTTTTTATGATATGACATGTTATGCAAATTCATATGCAAGTTTATATGCAAGTTCATATGCAAGTTTGTCTCTTTTTATGATATGCATAACGTATGCAAGGTTGCCTCTATGTATGACATGTTATGCAAGCTCATATGCAAGTCTATATGCAAGTTCATATGCAAGTCTATATGCAAGTTCATATGCAAGTCTATATGCAAGTTCATATGCAAGTTTGTCTCTTTTTATGATATGCATAACATATGCAAGGTTGCCTCTATATATGACATGTTATGTAAGTTCATATGCAAGTTTATATGCAAGTTCATATGCAAGTTTGGGTTAATGATTTATGCTAGTTGGGTTTAATGTTATGATGCAAGTTGACACCTTTTAAACCCATGTAAATGCCAACATTGTGCTAAGATTGAACCCATTACATTTATAGTGAATCTTCCCATTTATATGACATGTCATGAGAACGAATTACGTGGGAAACGATGGGGTTAATATGCATGTTAATAGAAATGTGTAAAGTTGGTATGCTTAAGCATAGCATAAAATGAATGGACATAATTGGGAATTTACCTATTAAGTTAGGTCTACCCATATTATGGAGTTGGGAATTTACCTATTAAGTTAGGTCTACCCATACTATGGAATTGGGAATTTACCTATTGAGTTAGGTCTACCCATATTCTTAAAAATGTGTAATTAATTAGGGATAATTAATACAAATTACGGGGGTGATTAATTAGGTGTAATTAATCAACTAAGACACGAGGTTGGACCCTTTTATAGCGGAAGTCTGCCCGGAACCAACCGACAAATCCAGCAGCTACAAATGATTGGCCCAATGTGAGAGGTCTTAGTCATAAATTAAATACGTGATTAAGGTAAAGACACGAGGTTAGACCCTTTTTATGACGGAAGTCTGCCCGGACCCAACCGGCATATCCAGCAGTCATAAAAGGTGGTCTAATGTGAGAGGTCTTTATGAGGTCATGATCTTAATTAATTAAGTAAGAAACACTTAACCATATTAGCATGTAGAGGGACATGAGGGGTTAAGTGGGTGCCTTGGGTGGCATGTGGAAATCTAGTGGTTGCCTTGGGTGGCAATAGAAAATACGATTAGAATACTTAACCAAAGTGGAACATGTAATCAAAACATGATAAAAGGGTTAAGTGGTATACACTAGAAATGACAAGCTTAGGTGGGTAGCTTGTGGGGGCCCATTTCAACCAATATCCCAAATGTATCTTTGTGGGCTCGACCCAAGTCGAGGACGGGACACGCATATTGGGCTTGACTATAAGAGGCCAAAACGGGGTAGCGGTGGCAACGCGAGTCCAACGGGATTCATATGCGTGTGTGGACCCGGGCTGGTAGGTAAAACGTTGTTGCATCGTGTAGATATATGCCGTGCACCATTTGTTGTATCGGGTTGCCACTATGGGGAGTGATACACCCCATTGTGGGGCCAGCACGGGTATCTACGGTAGGGAGCCGATCGCTTGGGAGTAGTGGGTACACCTAGTGGATATAGGGGAAGGCGGCACCTATGTAGTCAGCAAGGGGGACACGAAACTACTGGGTAAATTTACTAAGTCCTTGGGAGGGATCAACCTTTAAGTAGGAATGACTAGTGTGGTGCAGTGTAGTAATTATCCTTGGGTGGGTAAATGTGTCTTTATCGTTATCTTAGTTCATTCTAAGTCTGATTGGCTACTGAGTGTAGTCATTTATCCCCAGTCACACCGTACCAAGTTATATCATACCCTAATTACTTTAATGATTGCATTGTTAAAGTTATAGGACTCGCTCAGACTTATGTCTGACCCTGTTGTTTTTATCTTTTTCCCAACCCTCAGGTTCTCAGAGTGGGCCCAGCACGAGTGGGCTTTGATCAGGCTGCTTTTATTACTCTCTTGGAGCTTGGACCCTAGATGTAGAGCTCAGCTTACCCTTTTCTTTTATGGCTATCAGTTCATGTATTGGGATTATGTATTTTTATTTATCAGGATGGATATTTTGTAGTTGACTCTTATTATGGTTTTAAGATGTAACCAAACATGTTTTACTTTCCGCTGCAATGAAATGATGTTTTAAATTTTCAAGTATTACTTATATCTGTCTTGCTGTAATTTCTCTATTCTATATTCACTTAGAATACTCCACCGATGTTATGGCATTCCCTTAGCGAGTGACCATAGCTGGAGTGGGGTGTTACACGTGGTATCAGAGCAAAGGTTACCGGAACAGATAAAATTTTTAGAAAAATATTTTTCTAAAAACATTTTTGGAAGAGATATTTTCAAAAACATGTCTTTAAAGAGAAAAGTTTTTGGAAAGAAAAGCATAATCCCCAATAGCCATATCTTTATCTTTCGAATTCTCCGTTTTGAATCTTTCCTTTTTCGTTTCAGCATGACTGAGGATCTTAACTTTCCGGAGGGTGTGACGATACCAGTATGGTATAGGAGATTGATGGAGGCTAGGGCCACCACTGCGGGTCCAGCAAATGTTCCTCCACCAACCGTAGCACCCGATCTTCCTCCTCCCCCTCCTCCTCGCATGGATACTTTTGCTAAGACTTGCAAGGAATTTAAAGCTATGGGAGGGAAACCTTTTCAAGGATCAGAAACTTTTGTGGAGGCTAGAGATTGGCTTAAGGAGGTGGAAGAGTTGATAGATATCTTTGAGATGGAAGAAGGAAAGAAAGTCAAGTTAGCTGCTTGGTTAATGAAGGGAGAGGCCTCATTCTGGTGGGAGGTCACTAATGGAGAACGCCCCGTTGACTCTTGGGCGGATTTTAGGCAAAGATTTGTGGCAAAGTTTCTCTCAAGGGCGGAGGAAAACTTGTATATGGAAAGATTCTTGACTCTAAAGCAAGGAAATCTCTCAGTGAAGGAATATGTCAACAAGTTTAATCAATTGGCAAGGTTTGGCCTAGACATGGTGAATACACCGGAGAAGAAGGCTTTGAGGTTGGTGAAAGGCTTAAATGAACCGATGCATGGGTTGGCTATGACTCATATCCCTATGGGGGCCACCTTTGAGAAGCTAGTTGACATGGCACTCATGCATGAAGAAGAGAAGGGTCCCAATGCTAATAAGGCACCCGAGAAGAAGGGAGATCAAAAGGGACCTCAGCAACAACAGCAAAACAAAGGTGGGAAAGGCAACGGTGGCAAGGGAAAGAAGAAGTACTTCAATTGCGGGATACCAGGCCACATAAGCAAAGATTGTCGAAAGAAGAAGAAGACTGGCTGCTATAACTGTGGCGAAGCAGGGCATCTAGTGAAGGATTGCCCTAAGAAGGGGCAAAGGACGGGATCCACCTCAGGAGGACAGGTGCAAGCTCTTATGGAACCGGGTCAGGTTAGGGGGCAAGTACAGGCTCTCGCGGTTCCACCGATTCAGGAAAGAGGTAGAACTATTTCCGTTGAAAGTCTGGTTTTTCTATTTGATCATCCTGTCCGTACATTGTTTGATTCTGGCGCATCGCATTCGTTTATCTCATCATCATTAGTTGAGTCACTGCACTTAGACACCAGTCTAGTAGATGATCCCTTGGTTGTTTCAAACCCAATTGGGGGCTCCACTTATTTGTCCATGATATGTTTGGGTTTGAAGATTTCTATACTTAGCATTGAGTTTAGATGTGATGCTTTTGTTTTGGGCTTCACGGGCTATGGGTTGATTTTGGGCATGGATTGGTTATCCAGTAATGGTGCCGTTCTTGATTGCGAAAGGAGAGTTGTTAGGCTCATGACCCGCTTGGGTAACACTCTCGAGATCTCTTGTAATCCCATGGATTCTGTTATGCTAAGTTATCTTGAATTGCTTGATGCTTCGGTCGAGAGTTTGCAATCTGTTAGAGTGGTCCGGGAATACTCGGATGTGTTTGAGGAGGTGAAGGGCTTACCTCCGAAGCGGGAGATTGACTTCCGAATATATCTGGTGGATAATGCTAAACCTGTATCTTTACCAGTGCGCCACATGGCTCCTCGTGAGAGGAGGGAACTCCATAAACAAGTAGGGGAGTTGCTTGAGAAGGGGTTCATAAGACGAAGTATATCGGAGTGGGGTGCTCCAGTAGTTTTTGCTACGAAGGCGGATGGGTCCCTCAGACTTTGTGTAGACTATAGAGAACTCAACAAGCTCACAAAGAAGAATAGACACCCATTGCCGAGGATTGATGATCTTTTCGATCAGTTGGTTGGCGCTTCAGTATTTTCTCAGTTGGACTTAGCTACGTGGTTTCATCAGTTGTGGGTGGCTGAGGATAGCATAGACAAGACTGCCTTTAGGACTCCGGATGGTTTCTATGAGTGGCTGGTGATGCCATTTGGGTTGACGAACGCCCCTGCATACTTTGTTGATTTGATGAGTAGGGTGTTCAGGGAGTTCCTTAATAAGTTCGTGGTGGTCTTTGTGGATGATATCTTAGTATTTTCTAAAAGTGAAGAAGAGCATGCCCTACATCTTGGGGAGGTGTTGGAGACTCTTCGAGCACATAGCCTTAAGGCTAAATTCTCTAAATGTCACTTCTGGAGGAAGGAAGTGCGGTTCTTGGGGCACGTGGTCTCCAAGGAAGGGATAGTTGTGGATCCCGCGAAGGTAGTATCAATTCAAGATTGGAAGGTTCCGAAGAATGCTACCGAAGTAAGAAGTTTCTTAGGGTTGGCGGGTTACTATAGGAAGTTTATCAAAGACTTCGCGAAGATATCAGCCTCATTAACCCGCTTAACGAAGAAGAATCTTGTTTTCACATGGGACGTAGATTGTGATGATGCGTTCCGACGGTTAAAGAGAGCTTTAACCACTGCTCCAGTTTTAGTGTTGCCAGATGGGAATAAGCCATTTGTTGTCTATACCGATGCTTGTGGGACAGGACTGGGCGCAGTCTTAATGCAAGAGGGAAGGGTAATAGCCTATGGTGGAAGGCAGTTGAGGGCACATGAGAAAAATTACCCTACCCATGATTTAGAGTTGGCCGCTATTGTTTTTGCACTTAAGATTTGGCGCCATTATCTTCTTGGTGAGAGATTCGAATTGTTCACTGACCACAAATCATTGAAGTACTTGTTTTCATAGAAGGATTTGAATTTGAGACAGCAAAGGTGGATGGAGTTCTTAACATCCTATGATTTCGAGATAGCGTATACCCCTGGCAAGGGTAATGTGGTGGCGGACGCCTTGAGCAGAAAGAGGTTGTCCTTGAGTCCATTGTTCGTGGAACAACAAAGCTTGGAATTTATCTCGATGTTTGATTTCAGACCTTCCATTGACTATATACCCGGTTTGCTAGCATCCTTGGAGGTCAGACCTACTCTTTTGGGGCGAATTGCAGAAGCACAGAGGGACGACCCACAGTTGGTTGAGTTGGTAGAGAAGCTCATAAGGGGGGAGTCGTCCAGCCATTTGAAAAGGTACACCCTAGACGATAGGGGGCGCTTGCGTAGAGACGGTAGACTTTGTGTACCGCAAGACGAGGGTTTGAGGAAGGCTATTCTTGATGATGCACACCGTTCTAGGATGACCATTCATCCCGGTGGGGACAAGATGTACCAAGACATGAAGCGGGCTTTCTTCTGGGCCGGTATGAAGAAAGATGTAGCCGAGTATGTCGCTCGATGCTTGGTGTGCCAACAGGTGAAAGCGGAGCAAAAGAAACCAGGTGGTTTGCTTCACCCATTGGAAGTTCCGCAATGGAAGTGGGATAGCGTCTCGATGGATTTTATTGACGGGTTACCTAGATCGAGAAAGGGTAATACGGGAATTTGGGTTGTGGTAGACAGACTTACTAAAAGCGCCCATTTCATACTTGTGAAGAGCAAGAGGACTGCTCCATGGCTAGCTTCAGTATATCTTCGAGAGATAGTTCGATTGCATGGGGTACCCTCTAGCATAGTGAGTGATCGAGATCCTATCTTCACTAGCGAGTTCTGGAAAAGTTTGCAAGAAGCAGTGGGGACTCAATTATGTCTGAGCACCGCATATCATCCTCAGACGGACGGCCAGACTGAGAGGGTGAATCATGTCCTAGAAGACCTTTTGAGGCTTTGTATCTTAGATTTTGGAGGTACATGGGAAGAGCATCTTCCATTGGTGGAGTTCGCATATAATAACAGCTTTCAGTCCAGTATAGGTATGGCTCCTTCCGAAGCTCTTTATGGAAGGCCTTGTCGATCACCTACATGTTGGTGGGAATCTACGGATAAGATCTTGCTTGGGCCTGATATGGTTAGGGAGACTTCTGAGAAGATTGACTTGATTCGAAGAAGGATGAAAGCAGCGCAGGATAGGCAAAAATCTTATGCGGACAAGAGGAGGACGGATCTTGGTTTGAAGTTGGGGACATGGTCTTTGTCAAAGTGTCTCCGTTACGAAATGTGGTTCGCTTTGGATCTGTTGGGAAGTTAGCACCAAGGTTCGTAGGGCCGTTTCCTATTAAGGAAAGGATTGGACGGATGGCATATAGAGTGGAGTTGCCCGACAGACTTAGTGGTGTACATGATGTATTCCATGTGTCACATTTGAGGAAGTGCCTACATGAGACCGCAGAGGTGGTAGAGCCGAGCTTGCTTAGAGAAGTGGAAGTAGAGCGTGATGCGACTATTCGACGAGCTCCTACTCGCATCCTTGGGTCAGAGACTAGGAAATTGAGGAATCGAGAGGTTCAACTAGTCAAAGTACAATGGGGAGAAGATGAGGGCAACGCTACTTGGGAAACGGAAGCGAAGATGCGTTCATTGTACCCATTCCTTTTTGAGGGTATGTCTTTTAACTTCTCCTTTATCGTTTGTCTGGTACTTATCTTATCTTTAGTATGTCCTCTCGTTAGTACTTTTGACCTTTAGATAGGATAAACCTATGGTTGAAACATGTGTTTGAGACATGTTATGGTTGATGGACGCATATGGATGCAAGTGTTTGCTAGTGGTTGCTCGTGGATGCATATACACACACTCTAGACACTAGATCGGCTCAGTCACTTCATATTGCATATTGCATATAATTGTGTGTAGGTAGCTATATTTATGGATGTATAATGATTGTGTTATCATATGGATGATGCATTTTGGTGAATGATTGTGCACTCATGTAGATATTGTATGTGTCGATAGGGTTCTCTCGCATACATAATGGATACACGGCACTATCATGGTTTGCATATGTTCATACATTAGATAGGGAACATATACACATACTTTTTGCATATGCTCATACATCATTAGAAATTGTTTTAAGGACAATGGATGCCCGTGTTTGATGGATTGAGTAGATGGTTGTTTGGATGGTAGGATATGCATTCTCCTTAGCTTAGAGATTTCGGGGACGAAATCCTTTAAGGAGGGGAGAATGTAACACCCCGAATTTCAGTTAATGCTAAAATTCAGTAATTGCAGAATAAATAATCTCAGATGTGAGAATTGGGGGAAACGGGTTGAGTCATTGCGTTCGTCTCGGAAAAATACGCAAAATAGAGTCCGAAATTTTGTAAATCGGAGTCCGTATGGCCCAGTTATGGCCCAATGAAGTTTGCAGAAAATTCAAAGTTCAAAACAGATTTAAAATTCAGGTTTAAATTTCGAAATTGGGGCCATTGGGCGCAGGAGGGAAAAATTCCCGCCTAGCTACCCAAGTCGACAGCCCTGTCGACTGGGCAGTCGACTTGGCTAGGACCAAGTCGACAGCCCTGTCGACTTGGGTGTCGACAGGGGGTGCTCGGCCAGTTTAACCTGGTGCACCATTTTAGGGTTTGGCTGTGTTTTGGGCTATTCTCTAGAAGCTTCCGAGATCTGATGGTCCTAATCAAATTTAGGGTTAATCTAATGGCCTAAAACACTTGCCTAATCTATAAATACACCCTAACACTACCCTAATTCATACTAAAAATAGATTCAAGGGCCTCATGCCGTCAAATCAAAACTAGAAGGAGCCTCCACCAAATTTGAGAGGAAGTTGGCATCTCAAATCAACTCTAATCAAGTTCTAATCCACTCTAGCAACTTAATCTTCCTCATTGGAGTGCTAATTAGTTATTTGTGAGTTCCTATGCCTTTAGCAAGCAATTGCTAAACTAATTAGGATAGGATATTAGGAGGCTATGGATGTAAATGAGGATTTATGCATGTTGTGGTTGTCATATGTTATAAGTTCATATGCAAGTTTGTCTCTTTTTATGATATGACATGTTATGCAAATTCATATGCAAGTTTATATGCAAGTTCATATGCAAGTTTGTCTCTTTTTATGATATGCATAACGTATGCAAGGTTGCCTCTATGTATGACATGTTATGCAAGCTCATATGCAAGTCTATATGCAAGTTCATATGCAAGTCTATATGCAAGTTCATATGCAAGTCTATATGCAAGTTCATATGCAAGTTTGTCTCTTTTTATGATATGCATAACATATGCAAGGTGCCTCTATATATGACATGTTATGTAAGTTCATATGCAAGTTTATATGCAAGTTCATATGCAAGTTTGGGTTAATGATTTATGCTAGTTGGGTTTAATGTTATGATGCAAGTTGACACCTTTTAAACCCATGTAAATGCCAACGTTGTGCTAAGATTGAACCCATTACATTTATAGTGAATCTTCCCATTTATATGACATGTCATGAGAACGAATTACGTGGGAAACGATGGGGTTAATATGCATGTTAATAGAAATGTGTAAAGTTGGTATGCTTAAGCATAACATAAAATGAATGGACATAATTGGGAATGTACCTATTAAGTTAGGTCTACCCATATTATGGAGTTGGGAATTTACCTATTAAGTTAGGTCTACCCATACTATGGAATTGGGAATTTACCTATTGAGTTAGGTCTACCCATATTCTTAAAAATGTGTAATTAATTAGGGATAATTAATACAAATTATGGGGGTGATTAATTAGGTGTAATTAATCAACTAAGACACGAGGTTGGACCCTTTTGTAGCGGAAGTCTGCCCGGAACCAACCGGCAAATCCAGCAGCAACAAATGATTGGCCCAATGTGAGAGGTCTTAGTCATAAATTAAATACGTGATTAAGGTAAAGACACAAGGTTAGACCCTTTTTATGACGGAAGTCTGCCCGGACCCAACCGGCATATCCAGCAGTCATAAAAGGTGGTCTAATGTGAGAGGTCTTTATGAGGTCATGATCTTAATTAATTAATTAAGAAACACTTAACCATATTAGCATGTAGAGGGACATGAGGGGTTAAGTGGGTGCCTTGGGTGGCATGTGGAAATCTAGTGGTTGCCTTGGGTGGTAATAGAAAATACGATTAGAATATTTAACCAAAGTGGAACATGTAATCAAAACATGATAAAAGGGTTAAGTGGTATACACTATAAATGACAAGCTTAGGTGGGTAGCTTGTGGGGGCCCATTTCAACCAATATCCCAAACGTATCTTTGTGGGCTCGACCCAAGTCGAGGACGGGACACGCATATTGGGTTTGACTATAAGAGGCCAAAACGGGGTAGCGGTGGCAACGCGAGTCCAACGGGTTTCATATGCGTGTGTGGACCCGGGCTGGTAGGTAAGACGTTGTTGCATCGTGTAGATATAAGTCGTGCACCATTTGTTGTATTGGGTTGCCACTATGGGGAGTGATACACCCCATTGTGGGGCCAGCACGGGTATCTACGGTAGTGTAACACCCCGAATTTCGGTTAATGTTAAAATTCACTAATTACAGAACAAATAATCTCAGGTATGAGAATTGGGGGAAACGGGCTGCGTCATTGTGTTCGTCTCGGAAAAATACGAGAAATAGAGTCCGAGTTTTCGAGAATCGGAGTCCGTATGGCCCAGTTATGGCCCAATGAAGTTTGCAGAAAATTCAAAGTTTAAAACAGATTTAAAATTTAGGTTCAAATTTTGAAAATGGGCCATTGGGCGCAGGCGGGGAAAATTCCCGCCTGGCTACCCAAGTCGACAGCCCTGTCGACTGGGCAGTCGACTTGGATAGACCAAGTCGACAGCCCTGTCGACTTGGGTGTTGACAGGGGGTGCCCGGCCAGTATGGCCTGGTGCACCATTTTAGTGTGTGGGCTGTGTTTTGGGGGCTGGTTTCTGGAAGCTTCCGGGATCTGATGGTCCTAATCTAACCTAGGGTTGATCTAAGGGCCTAAAACACTTGCCTAATCCTATAAATAAGACCCTAAGCTAGCCCTAAATGATCATAATCCTATCTCCTAACTAAACTATGCCAAAATTTTCTATGATCATTGCCTCCACCCAAAACCCTAGCCTCCATCCTCTTATGAAACTATTTCTATGAAGGCTTTCATGTTCATACAAGCATCTTTGAGTTGTTTAAGCAATCATTAGCTTGCATTCATCATCAAGTTGCAAGCTTTATGTCCAAGGCTAGAGTTTTTGGGTAATTTGTGGCAAGGGTTTGCTTATGGGAGCTTAGTGGTGAGTTCCTATAGCTTTAATAATCAATTGTTAAATTGATTATGGTAGGATATGATAAGAGATGGCTATGTTTGTGGATAAATGTGTTTATGCAAGTTTAGTATAGTGTATGTTATGTGTTTTGCAAGTTTTATGCTATATGCAAGTTTAATGCCACGTTTTATGATGCAAAACACTATGTTGAACATTTATGCATATGTAACATGTTATGCAAACTATATGTGAGAGTATATGCAAGTTATATGTAACATGATATACAAGTTATGCATTTGGTTTTATGCATGCTATTTAATTGGTTTTATGCATGCTATGTATTTGGTTTTATGCATGCTAAGTATTTGGTTTTATGCATGCTAAGTATTTGGTTTTATGCATGCTAAGTATTTTGTTTATGCATGCAAAGTATTTTGGTTTATGCATGCTAAGTGTTTGGTCATATGCAAGTTATGATGCAAGTTCATATGAAAGTTATGATGCAAGTTCATATGCAAGTTGGCCTTTATGTATGACATAAGTACATGTGCGAGTTCGTCCCTTTTAGACCTATGACTTGTATGCAAGTTGACACCTTTATGATAGGTCTATAACATGAACATTTAAGCAAGTTACCATCTTCATGACATATGTGATTCATGCAAGTTTGGGTTGGTTATTTATGCAAGTTGGGTTTGTGGTCATATATACAAGTTGACACCTTTTAAACCCATGGTAATGCTAATAATATGCTAAGTTGAACCCATTGTGTGTATGATGAATCTTCTCTTTTGAAGTATGTCATGTTAACGTATTTACGTGGGGACGATGGGGTAAAAATTAATGAACACATAAAATAATGTGAAGTGGGTATAATTAAACATACTGTAAAGTGGATGGACATAATTGGGAATTTACCTATTAAGTTAGGTCTACCCATATTATGGAATTGGGAATTTACCTATTAAGTTAGGTCTACCCATATTATGGAATTGGGAATTTACCTATTGAGTTAGGTCTACCCATATTCTTAAATATTTGTAATTAATTAGGGATAATTAATACAAATTATGGGGGTGATTAATTAGGTGTAATTAATCTACTAAGACACGAGGTTGGACCCTTTTGTAGCATAAGACTGCCCGGAACCGACCGGCAAATCCAGCGGCTACAAATGATTGGCCCAATGTGAGAGGTCTTAGTCATAAACTAAATACGTGACAAGTGTAAAGACACGAGGTTAGACTCTGTTATGGTGTAAGGCTGCCCGGAACCAACCGGCATATCCAGCTGCCATAAAAGATAGTCTAATGTGAGAGGTCTTTACAAAGGTTACGATCTTAATTAACTAAGAAACACTTAACCAAATTAGCATGTAGTGGGGCATGAGGGGTTAAGTGGGTGCCTTGGGTGGCATGTAGTAACTAGTGGGGATGCCTTGGGTGGCATGAGGAAACTAGTGGGTTGCCTTAGGTGGCAATAGAAAATACGATTAGAATACTTGACCAAAGTGGAACATGTAATTAAACATGATTAAAGGGTTAAGTAAGTGCCTTGGGTGGCATGTGGGAATCAAGTAAGTGCCTTGGGTGGCATGTGGAAATCTAGTGGGGGCCTTAAGTGGCAATTGAAATATAATTAAATGACAAGCTTAAGTAGTAGCTTGTGGGGGCCTTAAGTGGCCATTGAAATATAATTAAATGACAAGCTTAAGTAGTAGCTTGTGGGGGCCTTAAGTGGCAATTAAAATATGATTAAAAGACTTAACCAAAGATTTGTAACATGTAGGTGGACATGGTTAACGGGTTAAGTGGGATTCACTAGATAAAATGGCAAGCTTAGGTAGTAGCTTGTGGGGGCCCATTTCAACCAATATCCCAAACGTATCTTTGTGGGCTCGACCCAGGTCGAGGACGGGACACGCATATTGGGCTTGACTATAAGAGGCCAAAACGGGGTAGCGGTGGCAACGCGAGTCCAACGGGTTTCATATGCGTGTGTGGACCCGGGCTGGTAGGTAAGACGTTGTTGCATCGTGTAGGTATAAGCCGTGCATCATTGATTATCGGGTTGCCACTTTGGGGAGTGATACACCCCACTGTGGGGCCAGCACGGGTATCTACGGTAGGGAGCCGATCGCTTGGGGGTAGTGGGTACACCTAGTGGATATAGGGGCAGACGGCACCTATGTAGTCAGATAGGGGGACAGGGAACTACTGGGTAGAATTACTAAATACACTTAGTGGGATCAAACTTTAAGTAGGAATTACCCTTGGTGGGTAGAACTGGTGTGGTGCAGTGTAGGAATTACCCTTGGGTGGGTAAATCTGGGGTGGTGCAATCTAGTAATTATCCTTGGGTGGATAAATGCGTCTTTTCGGTTATCTTAGTATATCCTGTGTTTAGTTGGCTATTAGTGTAGTCATTATCCCCAGAGGTACCGTACCTTGTTTATATCATACCCTAATTACTTTAATGATTGTATTGTTAGGGTTATAGGACTCACTCAGACTTATGTCTGACCCCGTTGTTTTTATCTTTTTCCAACCCTCAGGTTATCAGAGTGGGCCTACCGTTAGTGGGCTTTGATCAGACTGCTTTATCTATCTTTTGGAGCTTGGACCGTGGATGTAAAGCTCAGTTTATCTTTTCTATTATGGCTATTAAGTTATGTAGTGGGATTATGTACTTTTGTTTTATCAGGATGGATATTATGTACTTGACTCTTGTTTATGGTTTTGGTGTAACCAAACATGTTTAACTTTCCACTGCAATGAAATGATGTTTTAAATTCTCAAGTATTACTTATATCTGTCTTGTTGTAATTTTTCTGTTCTATATTCACTTAAAATACTCCACCGATGTTATGGCATTCCCTTAGAGAGTGACCATAGCGGGTGTGGGGTGTTACAGGTAGGGAGCCGATCGCTTGGGAGTAGTGGGTACACCTAGTGGAGATAGGGGCAGGCGGCACCTATGTAGTCAGCTAGGGGTACACGAAACTACTGGGTAAATTTACTAAGTCCTTGGGAGGGATCAACCTTTAAGTAGGAAAGACTGGTGTGGTGCAGTGTAGTAATTATCCTTGGGTGGGTAAATGCGTCTTTATCGTTATCTTAGTTCATTCTAAGTCTGATTGGCTACTGAGTGTAGTCATTTATCCCCAGTCACACCGTACCAAGTTATATCATACCCTAATTACTTTAATGATTGCATTGTTAAAGTTATAGGACTCGCTCAGACTTATGTCTGACCCCGTTGTTTTTATCTTTTTCCCAACCCTCAGGTTCTCAGAGTGGGCCCAGCACGAGTGGGCTTTGATCAGGCTGCTTTTATTACTCTCTTGGAGCTTGGACCCTAGATGTAGAGCTCAGCTTACCCTTTTCTTTTATGGCTATCAGTTCATGTATTGGGATTATGTATTTTTATTTATCAGGATGGATATTTTGTAGTTGACTCTTATTATGGTTTTGTGATGTAACCAAACATGTTTTACTTTCCGCTGCAATGAAATGATGTTTTAAATTTTCAAGTATTACTTATATCTGTCTTGCTGTAATTTCTCTGTTCTATATTCACTTAGAATACTCCACCAATGTTATGGCATTCCCTTAGCGAGTGACCATAGCGGGAGTGGAGTGTTACAATGTATCACAAGTAAATAAAAGTAGTAAGTAAAGTAAAGTGACACCAGGAATTTTTTACTAGTTCGGACTTCCCGCTCTACGTCTAGCCCAAACTCCTTCTGGAATTTACTATCAACACCCTCTCTTCACCCAGAGGAACAGGTCTATAATACACCCGAGCATCAACATGGATTTCCTGCCTGAGCACCAATACAGGACTTCCCTCCTACGCACCACCACAGGACTTCAACAAATAACAAGAGTTTGACTTCTGATTGCATTCTTGAATAACATTGAATAGCCAACAGTTGAGTACACCCTTTCTACAATCTTATCCTCAAGTATATAACGTGTATGAAGATTAAAGGAAGTATATTACTTATTTAATCAATAGATCGGAAATAATTTCAATGATTCAATAAGTAATTTGAATATTGGAGAGCTTTTTAGTATGCAAGAATGTATAGAGTTTAAGATCAGAAAATATGAGAAGATTCAATGATTTGGAAAACATGTTTATGATGTATATATAATCATTGAAGAGTTGTCAACTTTCATAAAGAGTTTTATCAAAGAGATGCACCCATTTCCTTTAGGAAATGAAGAGGAATATCTTCATGAAAGATGATGCCTTTTACAAAATATGGTTGTTGTTAAATATGAATGTTGGAAATATGACCATTAGAAAATATGACCACTGGAAAAAATGACCATTGTAAAATATGGCCATTGTAAAATATTACTATCGGAAATATGAAGTGTCTTTTCGTGAAGTGTCTTTTCGCGAACTGTCTTTTCGTGAAGTGACGAAGTGTTTTTTCATGATGTGCCTTTTCGCGATGTGCTTTTTCGTGAAGTGCCTTTTCACGAAATGTCTTTTCGCGAAGTGACGAAGTGTCTTTTTACAAAGTGTCTTTTCGCGAAGTGTCTTTTCGTAAGTGCATTTGTGTATGTTATATATTAGAAGATAGATTTTAACAATATATAACACATTTAAGACACAATTAAATAGATTATCATAACCTATATCACTTATCCTTTGATCTTCACTTCTTCCTTGTCATGAATCAAAAACTTATGATCTATCATTCTCCCCCTTTTTTGATTGATGACAACCTCTTGCAATCTTGTAGAGTTATTTATCTTCTCCCCCTAAATGTATGCTTGCATATACTTATCTCCCCCGAATATATAGCTTCTCTGTAACATTTTGTTAGTTCATACGTAAAATGCTTACTGTTTGTTTGCCTGTAACAAAATGTTAGTGTATAATGCATATATCTTCCATAATTTTTCTCCCCCTTTGTCATCGATTAAAAAGAATATGTAACACTATAAAGCAGTAATCGAAACCAAACAAGAGAAAACAAGCATAGATTTTAACAAACTGGGATTTTCGACCCAGAAAATTAACATAAAAACCATGTTAATTATTCAGGTATCGAACATTCTAGATCACTAATAGAAAGAAGTTAGAGGGTGAGAATAGATAAGATAGAAAATTAGAACAGAAGAAGAAGATCACCATAGAACAGAATCAGAGTAATACGAATCTCACAACGGAACGAATAAAATATAATATATAACATAACTTTGCAATAAAAAAGTATAAGTATATATACAGAATAACATTATCAGAGTACAACACTTACACACAGCGGAAATAACAATAGCTATATAATCCTGAAGCCCCCTGCTTCAAGCTCCTCCAAGTATATCTATAAAGACCTGAACTACTTGACTGCCCGTACAAATTTGGGCACCAAAGGGTTTAGGAAAACAAAACAAAATAAAGTCTGGTCAGTCGTGTGAGTAAACTCAAATCATTTGGTTTAACTTTTCAAAATCCTTTTCAAAAGAAATGATAATAATAAGACCGATCTACTCATAAACACGAATAGTTTTTACCTTATGATAACCCAAAACAGTTTCGGAAATCAATACTTCTATGATATTATAATAATGTCTAATCACAAGTAAATAATGATCTAGCAAAACGCTTGCATCTCACGTTCCAGGTATATAGTATACAAACAACACCGCTAACAATTGTTGGAGATTGGATTCCAACTATGACAAGGTACGGGACCGCCTGCCGATAGTGTATCTCTAGAGGCGAATACACTGGGCTCAACAAGAACGTCTTGCAACCCGACCCACACATGACCGACCACTCATTTCGCTTGAGTGTATCGAGATGTCACCAACGGTTGGGAGCTACCCACCATTTCCTGAAAAGGGATAGCATCGAAAATAGATAAAAGAAGGAAATGGATTTTCTCTAGATAGATAATATACACCCTAATGGAAGCGACCCACATAGCCATGCTGCCTGCCCAATTTCTATCATTTCCCGGTTGATGAGGCTTGAGGTCATAATGTATCTTTTGGAACACCTGACCACCATTCACTTTGAATGCCACATTGTCATACCCGCCAAATCACAAATTGATTTCCCCAGAAATATCACGAGTATAAAGCTAAGAGGAATGAATTCCTCCGCCACCAAACGTAAGTACGTTTGAAGAGATCAACTTATGCGATCCGTTAGATATACTTTATCAGACATTCGTCCGTTCACGTTGTACTAGGACTGGACAAACCGAAGGAACTATTCTGTAAACAGGATAGCCCTTGCATAATTCCGTCTTCAATTATTTTCATCATATTTGATCATAATTCTAACATCCATACATAGTGGTTTTAGATAATGAATCTGATCCTGGTCTCTCTATATTGAACGACGGAAAAATGGTCAAAAACTTTGATAGTCGGTGATTCAACTATCAAAGAAAAATAAGTGTACAACCAACGATCTTATTTCCAGATAGAAATTCAATCGATCAATCAACATTCAACACTTATCTCCTTTGATTTAATTTATCATTAATTTATTCATTTCCCATTTCTATATATTTGTAAATTCTTATTTTCTAAATTTAGTAAATATACTTTATTAATCATTAGAAAACATTTCCATATTTGTTCCATTCCTTATTTTCTATATTAGAAAACATTTCTGATTCTTATTCGGAAATTTTTTCCAAAACTCATTCATCTGACTTGAACAGATGTTTAAATAAAATATCACTAAGCCAATTCAAACAATTACACTCATTAACTAAATTGTCTTAACAAACCTTCACTATCGAACCTTACCCATCCCTTAGTTAAAAACGAAGTCAATCAAGTTGAGGTATAATTACCTCTCAGACCTTAACTGAACAACATTTCTAACTTCGAAATAGACAAAGCTCACCCTTTTAAATCTTTTAACCAACTTCCTTACGTAACTCCGATTCTATTTACGAATCCACTTCTTTTACCAAAATCATTTGATTATAACAATGGTGTCATAATCCCATACTTACGAAATATAATAACTTAAATATAAACTTTATTTCTTAATTTGAATAAATAAACAAACAACTAATTTATAAATAAATAAATCTTGATTTAAAAACAGAAATAGAATAGTACTTTCCCTAATTCGATATAATCGAATTTCAACTTATAATTCTCTCTCTCGAACAATCTCTATTCGATAACTCCCTTTCGAATAACCATATTCGATTATCTCTTTCTTTCGAATAACCTATATACGATTACCCCTTTCTTCGAATAACTTATATTCGATTAACTCTCTTCTTTGAATAACTTATATTCGACTAACTCTCTACTTCATATAACTTATATTCAATTAACTCTCTTCTTCGAATAACTTATATTCGATTATCAAATATAGGTTCTCAGCCGAATATTCGTTATCTAGTTAAATCCTGATCTTTTTTATTCAATATATACTTCCTAAAATAAATTATTTCATAACATCTCGCCGAGTTGAATTCTAATTACCAATCTTTATATATTTTATTTAATTCTACTCATATTTCGATCATCGAAATACATTCCATCCTTTCCCTTTTTAAAACAACTCAACCTTCCCGTATTACACTCACTTTTGGATTTGAAATCTCAATTATCCACCGATAATTATAATTTTTATTCATTTATAAACATTGTTTATAAATGACAACACTTATCCTCATTTTTAAACAAGTTATTTATTTCTAACCATTTTAAATTCCATTTCTGTTTAACTTCTATTTTAAAAACCCAATTTCCTTTACAAATATTTTTATTTCTAAAATCTTTACTTAATTACATTTTTCACGTTGAAAGTGAATAATATCCCTTTTATACAATCCCTTTAGTTTGATTTCGTACTTTAAAACAATATCCCAATTCCAACATCTATTTATAGATTTATTTATATGAAATCTTCTTTTTATTTCTGACACTTAAATCTCATTTAAAATTCCCTTTATAAATACTGAGTTCACATTCTATTTAAAATATCGGTGTTAAAAACCAATCTTTACTTCTGTATAGAAGTTCAGACTTATATTTCCATTTATCAAAAGATAAATACTCTTTTTAATTTATAAACATCGTTTATAAATTTATTTGCTTAATTTATCTATTAAAACAGATTTCTATTTAAAATCTACTTTGAAACCATCTCCTCATTGTTCTTTTATATCTTCTCAATTCTCTTTTATAATTCTATTTATTTCCCAAAATAATTTCTTTTATAATTCAATTCGATTTCCAAAATATTTCCTTTCAATTCTATTTGTTTTCCTAAATATTATATTTACTCCATAAAGCTCTTTATTTACTTCTTATTACTTTCATTTAGTATTTTAACCAAATCGGTCTTTCAAACTTCCGTATAACTGTTGTTAACCTCATGCAGAAGTCTTTTATTTAATTTTCAAATATCTCCTTTTAATAAGTCCATTTGTTTTTATAAAATTTCAAAATCCCATATTCACTTCATACATTTCTTTTTATAAAATACTTTGATTTTACACAAATATTTTTATTTCAATATACACTTCGAAAATTCCTTTTTATATAAAATCCTTTGATTTTATATAAATATTTTATTTCAAATTATAGTTTGAAATTTCCCTTTTCACACTTCAGTATTTCCTTTGGTATTTAAAAGTACCAAATAACAATGATCAAACACACATAATCAACAACGGATTATAAATCACATCATATATCATAATATATGAAAAATAGTAAAATAAATGTTGAGGAACCCAGTTGGGTCCCTCCGACCTGTTTCCCTGCATCCATAGATGTTAAACAATATAACAACATATATTTCATTTCGATATGAAATATTCTGATAAACCGAATCAATATTTGATTAATGATATATATATATAACTATATCAATATTTTTAACCGATCAATTAGCGGTTCAATCAAACAGCCAACACACAGCAAACAACCGTCATTTATAAATTCTAAAAATATTTTATAAGAATATAAATTGAGCAGAGTTAGTGAGATTTACTCACATTGGATGATTATCGTTAAATTACGATAATTGGTCATTGATTTGATTTAGGCATTTAATTTCACCATAAATCCAAACGAGCTCCAATTCACTCCTAGTCAGTTCTATTGTGTTGCCCCCGTTCATACGATCCCAACGGATCATGTTTCGTCAGATTCCGATACAATATGAATAAGTTACTCAATTTACAAGTTATACGTATTTAAATTATATTGAATGTCATTTCTTTTTAAAACAATTTGGCTCACCCTCAAAAAACCTGGCCCACTAATCTCTAAAGCCCAAACCCGCTCATACCTTCTTCCTCTTACGCACCGGTGAGCTCCAGGAAACAATTCCTCCTCCATTAACGTGACTTTAGACCACAGTCGCTCCTCCAATACACTACTATTCAAATTCAACTCAACACCATATCAATCCTCTTCCAAAACCGCACCTTTCTACCTCCTTAATTTCAGGCTCGATCGTCGTATTGAAGTTGCGACACCCAGTCCGTGCTACAGAACATCGAACAAAACAATAACCGAGATTCTCAAAAGCTTGCACATAACTTCCATTTTCATTCCTCAATGCAACTATGAACTCACGTCGAGCTAATTATCCTTCACTCGCCCCAAAAATCAAGCCCTAGGTTTACTGTCATATTTCCAGCGAGCGGAATTGATGTCGAGCTATGAAACACTCATACCAATGGATAGAGGAAGCGGTAAGGATCTCAAATATCCACATTATAACGACCCGCCTTTTTGCCCAGTTCTTGCCGATAATTAAACCGACTTAAACCGTTCATAAAGACGAATTGTTATGGGTGCGAACATGAATTGAACAAAATAACCTAACTTTTTATTGCAAAATACAATGTTACATCAGAGTTACAACATATACAGCGGAAGAAAAGAAAATATACTCTCAGCGGAAGAACCGTATGATATAGCAGAAGCTCCAAACTCTTGCGTGAACTTCAACTCTAAAATTGCTCCCAATCCTGCTCCAATGATCTATAACTGCAAAACTAAACTACTAGCTGCCCATGCAAAGATTATGGGCATCTAGAGTTTAGGTGTGGGAACAATAAACTCCAGGTCAGTCGTGGGACTAGTGTGAGAACTTAAAACAGTTATTATTAGAATCATTTTAAAGTTGGGAAATTCACCAGATCACGCCGTTAACGCGGAATAGATTTACTCCATGTGAACACATGTGCATATAAATGCGCAATGACTTTTGAAAATGAAGCTATCATAAGCTCATCCCACATCACACAATGCAAGAGAATACCAGATGGGCGAGGTTTATCTTATGACAACCAAATATGCTTTCATACGTAAAATCCTCTTTCAATACCATAATATATATGGTGTGGAAAACATTTCGCAAATAAATGTACGAATCCTAGACAGCATAATACCCCATAATATTATGTCGCCATATATATATATATATATAATCAAAATCGTATGGTTCGTATTGGAGATTTTCGGTTTCCAACTTGATGATTCCTGGCACGAAAGATCAATCGGAACACAAACAAAATGTAATCACGGGTTTTTCATCCAGAGGCGGACACCAATACAAATCGCAAGGTAGATCAACAGTTTTCGACCTGACACGGCCCCCCGAACATACCATATTCCATAAGTAATAAGTGGTTTCCCACTGCTGCAGCGGTCATCATCAATTCATATATATATATATATATATATATATATATACAACCTAACCGCCAGTTACTCATCATCTGGGGTGTGAGGTTTGTCGATGTCACGTCATACACAAAGCTACGCTTCAATAAGCCATGCTTTGCTCATCACTAGCTCGTTTCATAACTCAAGTATGCCACATTGACAATTCACGACATATCACTAATTTTCAATCAATGCATACCCTCTAGGTTCATATGACTTAGAGATGAGGATAATATATTGCCACAAATCCTATATATATTAACAAAAATCAGTGCTATGCGGTCAATTTCAACGTCAGACACACCATCCGTACAAGTCCGTTCTGGGTCTGAACGGAACAACAATCCGACAATATTCAAATATGTTCAGTTCTCATGCCATTCATAACCTAGTATCGGGTGGCCTATCCAATCGAGACATAAATCAGAAATCAATCTAAACAATTCAAATATTCCCGGTCTTCATTCATCGTTTACCAAATTTTAAATTGCTTCACAACGTCGTATTATTACTTGGAATGGTTTTCGATTATATACTCGATCCCAGTCTTTCCAAGTAATAAGCGTACTTTAAAACAGTAGTTATGGTTCACACAGGCTTTCAATTCAAGTCTCCTACCAAATAGTTATCAATTCATTTATGACTCAAGATTTGAGTTACTTTAATTTCATACATCTCGTTATCGTCTTAAACTCTTCTTTGAAATTAAAGATTATACCTTCGCTTTAATTCCTTACTTTAATTTCCTTGAATCAAAGATTTGATTAAATCCCCAATTACGATATGAATTTCCACAACTCAATCTCATTGGGTTTCAAGAATGATATTATTGAAGATACTATTCACGACAAAACCCAAATCAAATCTATTTTGAATCATAATTTACACAGAAATTGTATCCACTTATATTCGATATAAATTCTCAAATCAACGTATACTGTAAGTGGAATAACGATATAATAATATCTTCCAAATTCCTCAAATAGTATACGTTTACATCATGATATTTTATACCAAATGTCGAAGATTATTTTTATCTAACTTATTTCAATCAGGTTGAGAAACTCATATCTTAATTAAAGGATTTATTTAACTCTTTGACATTAGATCTGGATAGAAATACCATCAACTTATCTTCAATATTAATCTCTGTATCCAACTCACACTACAAGCAGAATAACGGTGAACTACCTTTTAAATTCCTTAAATAGTAAGAGTCATCACCTACCGGATTAATATCAAACATCCGAAGATTTATCTCCAACGATATCCAATTATTTAATATTAAAAACCCGTATTAATATCAATTTAAAGTCCATATAAAATATTTCTAATACTTTTTAACCTTTGGAAACAATCCACAAATCATTACTTATAGTTCGGAAAATAGTTTATGGGTTAAAACTTCAAAATAGATTGTTTTTGAAGAAAACGTTACAATAGCATTTCAAAAGTGTTGCAAAAGCGTTACAAAACAGTTATCTTAACCATTTTGATCAAAATATCATTTATCTTAGACAAAACTTAAACTTTACAATTCAAAAAACCTTTTCATAATTTGTAATGATTTTACAATTTTTTTCCATATTTTAAAATAGTTTATAGCAGCCAATTTATAATTACTGTTGACAAACTCCATTTATAGTGACCTTTTCTAAATTATTTTAAACATAACTTGAAAATTATAAGTCGAAATTAATATCTGCTTTCACTCATTTGAAAGCTCTTGTTGATGAAAATCAAACTTTTTTCATTCCATGGAAATCTGATTTAAGTTACAAAAGTTATAAGCGTTTAAAGTTTACATCTAAAATACACGAATTGCCGTTGTGCGACAAGAACTACTTTGACTGCAAATAAAATTATTCTTTAGTACTTCAAAATATCTTAGAAAACCATTACATACCATTTACAATTACTTTCCAAATTATCTCGGGTTCTAAATTCAACTTTTATCTTCTACTTAATTAAATATTACATTAAAAATCGAATTTATTTCTAAATTCAAACATCTTCAAATTAACCATCTCATTCATCGGATTAGTTAGGGACAGCCAGAGAGAGCAGGAAACTATATTTTCCAAACCCTAGCCTAGGCACTATCCTCTCTGTCATCCTAAAACGTTCAGGTATTTATTTATTCATTTTAAGAAACTTTATCGATATGTATGAATTTAAACATATGTCTTTTCTAATTAATGCCCTTTAATTTCAATGATAATATTGCTTCTAATTACGAAGGAGAATTGTCGATCACCAATGTGATACCACAATTATTGTGCTATAGTGTGTGCGAAACAACATCAGCAACCATTATAAACATCTATGGAAACCATCATCAACATTATTAAATAAATCATTACTATGCACAAGCGTTATAACACTAACGCTTAATAGTGTGTGTGTTCTAAACTACGCATCCGTTATTCATCACAACAAACATCAATCATCATTGACCACTAATAATCCATCACTATATTTAAAGTAGTCTAACTACTAATTAAAAATATAAATCGTGGTTAAAGAGTTCTCAGAAACTACTTTCCAAAACTTCACAGTAGATGAGCCTAGTTGAACGAACCCTCGGACAGTATTTCCGCGCACCATCTTCTTTTCCAATATATATATACCAATACATTTGGCACATCCATTGGACGTGTGCCAAGAACACTGAGAACAAATTTCTTTGTTGAAACGATGGTCAATATATGCATAGATAGTATTGATATGTAATCTAACTTATTCTTCCCACATGAAGTAGTATAAACGAACATGTAGACAACTCGTTAATATAGTTTTGGGTATTGATATGATTTCACAACAGCTAATGAATTTGAAATAATATATTGTTTAGATTTACACTCGTTAGCTTGAAATCAATGCGCAAACAAAATTTGTCTAACCTATTAATAATTTTCATTTTTCAATCAAAAAAAGCCATATATGATATACTAGAACTCCTCGTATATCTATTTTGAAAATGATAAATTCATTTTTCTTAATTCAAATGAATAAATAATATGGAAGTATTGTGTAACAATTAGCATTACCTAAAAAACTCATGTGAACATGAGCTTGACTTATAAGCCCTTCTTGTAATTCACACTCACACACACACACACTTTTTACACACACACACATAAATACATATACGTATATATATATATATATATAGACACCCACACCCACACTCACACACACACACACACACACACATATATATATATATATATATATATATATATATATATATTCCCCTTTCTATTTTATCATGTACAAAAAAGTATATATTCTTAACCCGTCTTATTCAGTAAAACAACCAAACAATTGGTTTGGGTCATGACAGACTAACATAATATCACATTGTAATTAAAATTGGAATTAAAATCGAAATATTTTTGTACAAAAAATTCATCTTCATCTATTTATTCATAATCTCAACCAACCTAATTTTATTCGAAACAAATTCACTAATATCATGTAGTATCCATTATTAATTATATATACGTGGATGAACATAGTAGTAAATATGAATGAAGTAGGAGTTTAAATTTATTATGGATAAGAATAAAATTACGAAGAGAGAATTGAAAATAAAAAAATCTGTGAATTTCATTTTTGTTCATTATTTGATATGTGGTACATGTCTTTGGTGATTATTGAATTATCCTTAATAAACTTCAAATAATTACGAAGAATATGAGAAAGGCGATGAATTTGAAAAGGAAGCAAGGCGCATTGATAAAGTGGAAAACAATTTCAACATAATAACACTTAAAAACAGATCACCTAAAGAACTATAAATTTGTTTTCAAGCAAAAAAAAAACCGCTAAGCTATTTTAAAAGAATGGCTTGTTCCTTAGTAGAGAATGAGCGTGTACTTTATAAACAAATTTGTAATATGCAGTTGGATTATAAGCAACAAAATTATCTTTAAAATGACTACTGATAATTTAGAAAGAAACGGAATTTTTGCAAAATGGAAGTACTGATGCATTATGACATGCATTGAGAAATTGAGTCATACATATGCACAAATTGTAATGCATTCATAATGATGAAACATATAATTTTATGCCGCAGTTTTCATATCCCAGACTAACTTGAAAATAAAAAATAAAAAATCTAATAAGCCTGGAAACCAACAACTGCTTGAGTTTGAAATCAAATATTAATGACACATTTCAATGCTTTCAGTGGAAGAAGTATATTTCATGAACTCCGCCCTCTATACGAAAGTTGGTACATCAATAAGGCTCAGCACATGCATTTACAAAGAAGCCATTTGAATATAATTAAATTGCATACTCCAAGAATGAAGA
>JASFAX010000447.1:0-62522 GCA_030737875.1 Allium sativum
TCTTAGCCCCACTCCGCCTTCAGTCTTAGGATTACATAAAGTATCCCAAGCAATTCTATGACTCTTTCCGGCCCAAACAAAATTAGCACAAATTTTGTTAATTTTACCAATTGTCGCTGCGGGAAGTTGATAGATAAGCAACCAATACATGACCATAGGAGTAATTACTGATTTAATTAATTCGATTCTCCCCGCCATAGAAAGAAGCCTACAGTCCCAGCTATCCTTCTCCTGATTTTATCAATCAGTTCACCGCAATCGGAGAAGTGTAAATAATTATTAGAAAGAGGAACGCCAAGATATTTAATAGGCAGTTTCCCTTCTTTCATATTCAACTTATCCAAAATTTCCCTTTTTACATTCACGGATTTACTAAAAAATATCTTCGATTTTAGTCCGTTAACTCGTAAACCTGCCAAATCTTTCATACTTTCTAAAATCTTGTATATTTCAATTGCACTATTCATCTTAGATTTAGAGAATATCATTTAGTCATCAGCGTATAGTAAATGATTAATGTGAGGTTCAGTTTTAAAAATAGGAGGGATCAAATCCATTACACTCGCCTTCTGCATCAAAATTGAAAAATATTCCATCACCATACAAAAAAGATATGGGGATAGGGGGTCACCTTGTCTCAACCCTCTGTTGCTGTGTATAAAACCTATTGGACTCCCTCGCAATAGGATAGAAAAAGTAGGCGTGTTGATACAAGTTTTAACAACTCTAATAAGTCTGGAAGGGAAACCCATCATTTTCATCATATGACATACAAATCCCCTGTTAACCATATCATAGGCTTTTTGTAGATCAATCTTAATACACATGTTACCGATACCCTCTCTCTTAAAATGTCTTATTTGTTCATGTGCAAGTAGAACATTTTCTGCTATATATCTCCCAGGGATAAAAGCAGATTGGTTATCAGATATAAGATGCATTAAATAAGGCTTAATTCTATTGCACACCACCTTAGAAACAATTTTATAAATCATGTTGCAACACGAGATAGGCCTATAGTCTGCAATATTCAATGGTTTGTCAACTTTGGGGATAAGAGTGATAAAAGTATGATTTATACCTTTAGCCAACTTTCCCGATCTGAAAACTTCTTGGACTAGGTCAATGAGATAATACTTTAAATCATCCCAATGAATCTTGAAAAACTTTGCAGTGAAACCATCAGGACCTGGGCTTTTATCATCTGGAATAGAGAAAACCGCCCGATGCACTTCATCCATAGAAACATTAGTCATAAGGTGTTCAGAGCAAATCTTTATATATATATATATATATATATATATATATATATATATATATATATATAATATGCAGTCATATTTTTCTATTAGATGGGGTTAGAAATTGGACTCGTTGGACTTGGATCCTAAATGGATATGCAGTTGAATCATGATGTGCTGTATTTTGGATGCAAACCATGTATTTTAAAGTTCAGAGCAAAGGTTGAGATCAGGTGTTGGTTTGGTTTGAGTCTGGTAGAATATTAACATCAGAAAATTTATGAACTTTCATATTTTATGGCTGGTACTTTCAGTCCTGTTGATTTTGATCTTCCTAAATAATGATCTTGTGATTGGCATTAACTGCAGCACTAGCCACAGCTAATCACTTTTCTTCTTCCTAAAGATTTCTCTTTAATTCCATTAAACCTTAGCTTCTCAAACCACATCAAATCAATATTAAATCTATATCTAATTAAGCAATTAAAGGATGATTAGCAAGGCAATCATTATATCTGAACTAAAAATCCTTGGAAAACGTGTAATTGTTGTATATGCTGGATCTAGTTATATATTGAATCACGGTATTCTCATATTTACTGCAAACCAAACTATATGTAGTGGCTAGTCACCTACCCTTCTCCATCTATTGTCGGTGCTAAAGTCTGTCATCGTGTGGCTTGAACTTAAGTCATAGCTAATTATTTTCTCTGATATTTAAAATCTCAGCTGAAGTGAAACTAAATATTGACTTTTGAACTCCACCAAGGTGTCAGCTCCTACGTTTCTGTCTTTGGAAATGCTTTCAACATGATAGCTATTGGAAGCTCCTAATAGTTGTTTCATCTGCATAGAGAAGAGTGCTAACTTTGGGTAGGTTTCCAACTACTAAAGAATCACTTTAAACTTAAGTTACCAAAATTTGGATGGGTATAGAGTCATTCTTAACTTGGTAAAGAGGGATTCATATGTGGGTATATTATTGGTGATTATCTAAGGTTACTAAGATATTGCCGGCAGCAACCAATTTATCTATTGGCAGATTCTTCTATACGAAAATTCTGAGAGTTCTTTCTAAATTATCTACTTTCTTCTCTGATTTCAGCCTCTGTGTCAAGGCTTTTAGTGATGGAACTGGTTAACATCATCCTTCGATTATTGTCCTAGGTTAGTAGGTTCATGAGATGATTTGTATAAGTTAAGTTTATTGTCCATTTAAATATTCTCCATATCGTCTCAGATTTGCAGGACTCCTGTTGAAGTGGTTGATCAGTAAGGTCCTTAATTTCCAATAGGCTAGAGAAAATAAGTTTATAGAAAAGCCTAGAGAAAAACAACTATAAAACGCAATTAGACTAGTAGGCTAAAAAGTTGAAATACTATTAGAACTGACAGCAATATTATCTTTGTTTCAAATATTTTATGCACTATATTTATTTATGTGATTGTCAGTTTGAATGAAGCTGAATACATATTGAGCTGAATGTTTAAATTTACAAACATTTGTAAGTATTATATTAAGATTAGCAGTCGTTTTATGACTAAGTAGCAAGCAAGAAATATAACAACTCAAGATTTAACATAAGCCTTAATTTATGTACATTTTTTATTTGTTTCTTTCAAGTACAACAACAATATATTAGTATGGTATAAATAAATAACGAACTCTCATTATTTCAATTACGTATCCATAAAATTGCTATCAGGTCTGTGTTCAGCAGCAGCTGCAGCGAGTACCATGTAGAAGTCTAGAAGGTACGTATGGATGATGGCAAGAGAGAAAACATGTTACTGAAATGAAGCAGCGGTTCAGGCTGAAGGAGGAGAACAATGTTGAGTTTATTAAGAAAAGAGCAGCAGCTGATGCAGCGATCAGTCAACGCGTCTACAACTGTGCGAATTCTGGGGTTTCTTGATAGAGGTGAAAGGAACAATCATCAGTTTCAGTGCAAGTACCAGGAAAATCCTCAGCCAACTTTTTTGGTTAAAAAGGACAACAAGCCTTCTGTTTTCTCTATGCCTTTTTTGGTTAAAAAGGAACAACACTTATAAGCAACATTCATCATCACAACCTAGTTCGATTGGTTGGTAGTTCTAGCAAAAGTCCTCACTTGCTGCTGGTTTATGAGTACATGGCAAACAACAGCCTCTATAAGTTCTAATTTGGTAAAGCCGTGGCCCCTGTTACATTCTCAATAATGCACGACTTTAAATTCAAATTATTATTTTTGGATGGTATCATATGCATTAATTTTAGCAGGTGAAAAGCATGGTACTTTGAACTGGAAACAAAAATATGATATGAAAGTAGGGATTGCTTATCTCCGTCAAGAATTTCATGTTACAATTATAGAGAGAGATACAAAATCTAGCAATATATTACTAGATGACTATCTTCAGCCAAAATTTTCAGATTTTGGTCTTGCAAGGCTTTTACCTGGCGATCAGACTCATGTCAGTTCCAAAGTCTGCCGGAACTTTGTATGTCAAAATTTACATTTGTTCAGTTTCATGTGCAATTTATATATACCTTTTTTTATATCAGTGTGTAAATTTATCATATGAATGCTATGACATGGGATGCTCAACACCTGAGCATGCAATCTATGGTCAGCTATCTGAAAAGGTGGACACGTATAGTTATGGCATAGTTCTTTTGGAAATAGTTAGTGGGAGAAAATAAAATGATTAAAGGCTTGAACTTGAATACCAGTACCTACTTGAATGGGTAATCTCTCTAATATGTTGTTGAAACTGCAATATCGACATTAATTTCATCTACATGATACAATATGAATAGTTTTTAAACTTTCATAAATCTAATAAAACATATTCTTGTAAGTAGGAAGTGCAAAAGCCTTAATTGCACAAAACAAGAGAAGTCTATGCTTGGTCACCACACCAGGTACTTAAAATATACCAACTTTGCTGACTTCTATCGGATATGTTGACGCACACAAGTGAGAGTTTCTCAACTTTAATAGAATACTGGAGTAGGTGGTTGATATTCGTATAAACTAACTACTTTATCTTGATGTGTGTTTAAGGGCATACATAGAAAGATTCATTTTTTTGTTTAATGATTGGTTGAATAGACATGGAGGTTATATGAGATTGGCGAGTTAGTAAAGTTAGTCAATGAATATGTGGATCCTAACAAATTCAATGAAAACTCCAGAGTGTGATTGAAATAGCTCTACCTTGCACTCAGTCTATGGTAGTTGTGATGCCGACTATGTTAAAAGTGTCCCTATACCAATGCAAAATTAGTTAAGCTAAGTAGTAAGATAGAAAAGCGAAAATTTAAGGATGCCGAAGTAAAAACTATTGATTGATAGTATAATTCTGTAGTGGGTAACAGTTAGTTAAGCTATGTCTTTAGCTGCAGCCAGCGGATAAACCTGTAAATAATTCCCATCTTCTTTAGCATACAGAGCATATTATGCATGTATTCCTGAAAATATCTTTGATGGGATTCAGGTATGCATGCATATTATGCCTTGTTTGTGTTTTCTCTGTTTCATAGATGTTGACAAGCAAAAGCAACAATTGAAATCAATGAATTCAACAGAAAAAACTCAAAATTATTGCTATAAGATCGGGCGATGTCTATATTGCTCGTGGTGTCTCTGTCCCTGCTTTGTCTGCTTTGGACGCAGATAGATGCACTGTGGGAGTTTGATCCAAAGAAATTATATGAGAAATTCATTCTACAAGTGCATATCTATGTTACAATATAACTCTTGAATGTAATTGATGTATATTTGACAAACATCAACTAAGTACTTTTCATGTTGCAGCTGTCGGTGATCTTCTCACCAGAGGAGCTTTATATGCGGTCTATTTTATTTTCTTAGATGCTTTGTTTTATGACGTCTCTTAGTTTCCTAACGTTATTGTGAAGTTTATCTCAACAGACTGTATGAGAATACTTCGAGATAACGCGATGTTGCCTTCCCTCCTTAAAACACAGCACATTGTTACGTTGAAATCTTAAACGTGTAGAATATAACATTTGCAGGACACATTGCTTGAGTTGTGTTTCAAGGCATAAAAAGGCCTTTTGCTATGCTCTAGGTAATATATCAGTTTTGTTCAACTCAGTGCGCTTGAATTTATTTTTCAATAAACCCTTTCTTTAATTTAGTTAGGTCAATGCCTGTTGCATCAAAACTTGCAACCGAATTTCAGTAGTGGTTAGGCGGAGGTAATAATGGTATTTACTTTAAGTTTAGCAGTATAGCTAATGCTTCACTTTTTGTACATCAAATTCTAAAAACTGTGTAAAATCTCTATCAAATATTTGTGTTCAGGCATACAAAATTGAAGTTATTTTCAAATATTAAATAAGACCGATAAGCACACATAGTGCGCTGATTTCATCATTATTAGTTTTGATAGGAAAAGAATATACTTTTGCCAAGAAGACTATTATTTTCATTTTACTTGCCTGCATAACCTATATTCTTCATATTTTTTTGACCAGAAGCCCCCACCCTACAAGAAGCCTTATGTCCTTAAGAAGGCCTGGAAGGTGGCGGTTTTAACGGCTATGATCAAACACGTGTCTCCTTACATCGAGAATATATGGAGGCTTGTCAGGCAATCTGGCTTCAGGACAAGAAGACTGCTAAGGAGAGTGCAATCTAGCTTGCTATTTTGAAGCGTGAACACGAACTACGCCCGGATGCAGGCCCGCCTTCCTCTATGGCCCAACTATTGGGTCTGTGTTTAGCAGTAGCTGCAGCGAGTACGATGTTGATGGCATGGACGATGGCGAGATTGAATACAATGTTACTGAAATGAAGCAGTAGTTCAGGTTGAAGATGGAGAACGATGTTGAGTTCATTAAGAAAAGAGCAGCTGATGAAATGATCAGTCAGCTTGTCTATAACTGTGCAAATTCTGAATGTTCACAGCTAGGGTTTTTAGATAAATGTGAAAGGAACAACCATCCTTTTCAGTGCAAGTACTAAAAAAGGTCCTCAGCCAACTTTTCTGGTTAAAGAGGACAACAAGCCTTCTGTTTTTCCCATGCCTCTTGCTGTGCAGCCCTAACCTGTTCCTTAGATGGGTAGTTTGGTAAATATGTCAAATGCATCTAATATCGGAAATGCATTGGAGGATCAGAGATCGATTGATGAACTGATGAGTTTGCACGATAATAGCATGAACTCTTGCAGAGCTACAATGAAATTAGTTGAGCAACAGAGTTCATGTACAATGAGTCAAGGTATGTTTGTCGCGGAAGAAAGCAAGAATGGATTTGGTCAAGAGCTCGGAATTGGCGGCACCAATATATTTGAGGAATGAATGGTTTGATGTTGCTGCAGTTTTTAGTATTCAAGGAAGTTACGAGTCTGATTAATCCTGCATTTTCTGGTCAACAAAGTAACATAAATGCAGATATCAAACTTGGATCATCTTTCAATATGCATGCTGGTATGGGGGAGCTTAATCAGAACAACTCAAATTGGTCCTTTTTGAGTGTGAAGAAGGTGATACTTTAAAACTGTTTTTTTGTAATATTTTTTGTTTATATTGGAACTATTAAGCGTCAAATATACACAAATCAGGACTGTGTCCCCGCATGCAAATTTTGGAAAGGGAACCGCAAGATGTTGGTTTACATTTTTTTTCAAACCAATTAGATCAGAAAACACATGCAGATTTGTGATTCCAAAAGATAATAAAAGAATTATTGTTGATAAGGGGAAGGCTACTCCTATAGGCAATGTTTTGGGTAGCTGACCTCTTTACTCAGAGTTCATTAATTATGTTGAAAAGGTATGGAATATTATTGGTCATGTGGATGTGTTTTATAAACAAAATGGATTTATTTTATTGGCTTTGTAAAGGAGTACAGCCATATATAAAGATCTAGACTTTCAGTTATAATTCTAATACTATGCTTATTAAAGGATGGAAGTTGGGGATGAGGTTCATGCGTTATTACTTCACTACTGGTTGCAAGTAATGTGCTACTTATGGTGTGTGCATTTTCTCTTCTTTTTTTATTCCTTTTCCCTCAACTTCTGATCTAAGATGTTCATTGCATTTATTGGTCAATCTGTTGCTTGCAAGTCAGCAATTATGTGCTGAAGCTGTAACACCATTACCCTATTGTGAAATGTTTGCTTATTGTCTGCAAATACATGCTTGTTAAAAATGGCTCAAACCAAATGTTTCTTTTATGCTTTCAGGTTTTATGCGCATCATGTCATGAAGCAGTTTGCAGCATGGTAACGAGTATCAATGTATGTTTCTATTTCAAAGTTTCAAATACATTTTAATTTATTGACATTATATCTATTATCTTAGTTCAAGTTCTTGTTTTGGATTGAAGTGAAGAATGATGTCGAAAGCGTTGTTGTATTAGGCTACTTCATGGTCTAGGCTATATTGCTACTTAATTATTATACCCATCAAATGTTTGAATTATTGTACTAAAATGAATTTATGAATCACTTTTTTGTATGGATTATGGACGCTATAATTGAAATATATATATTGATATTATCGTATTCAATCTGCATTTGTCATCAATTTGATTTTATTTTAAATGATTGTAATAATGCATACATTGATTTTTTGCTATGAGAAGAGTCCTTTTGCATCGATTATCAACATTCAAAGCAACAGAGTGATATTTTGGCATCGATGGTCAGGAACAACCGATGCAAATTAAAGGATGGGTTAAAGCCAATGTCAATTATATTGCATCAGTTGATAATAATTAGCGGTGCAAAAATATTTTTTTTGCATCGGTTGTTACCAGTAACCGGTGCAACATAGTAATTAGTTTTGAGCTAAAAATCTTCATTTTGCACCGGTTATTACTAAAAACCGATTGAAAAGTACATTTGTTGCATCGATTCTGAAACCGATGCAATTTTTTTAACTTATTGCATCGGCTGCATATGCGTCGGTTGCTGAACTGATGCAATATGGGGGGTAACAACCGATGCAATTGGCCTGTTTTGTAGTAGTGATTTCATTTAAATTCGATTTCCTTTTAAATGAATTTCAGTTAAAAGTAATTTCCTAAATTATTATTAATTAAAATAATAATATACTTTAATAATTAACCACTTCCGTAGTTAATTTCTTTTTTAACTAAAATAAGTAGTAATTACCCTTTTTAAAAACTTATTAAAATTAAAACCATATTCATTAACTATTTTATTCGATTAATTCAAAACAAACTAATTAATTAATCTATTCCACTTTAAATCGGTCGATTTAGTCCATTCAAAATACAGTTATTTCATTAACGAATTCCAATTCATTTTTCCTTTCTAAATTAATTAATAATATAATTAATTTAAATAATTCAATTTAATTTGTTTCTTAACAAAACAATTATCCAATTTTAATTCTTTAGATTAATTTCTATTCACTTATTTATAAATCTGATTAACATCAGAAATTCCCTTATAAAATCAATTAATAATTAATTATAAATTTAAATAATAAATGATAAATATTTATTTTCCTTAAACAAACCTTTTATTCAAATAATATATTTCAAAATCTATATCCAGTTATAAAATAAATTTTTATAACTTCAGTTCTATCGATCCACCTAACGGTAAATCAATATAACAAAACATTTTATCCTTAGGCCATTTACTGCCGATTACCCAACCAATATTGCCCATTGGTTAAAGCAAAACACAGGTTGAATTTTCAGTCAATGACCACTAATCAAATCAGTCACCCAAACAGGACAGTTCATATATGATAATATGGAAATAAATAATATATTTAAGGAATCCCGTTGGATCCCTCCAACCTGTTCTTCCCTGTAGTCAAAACGGTTATATCAAATCAGATCATTCAATTCCATGTAACTGATAACAATAAACAATGAACATTTGGTATCAACCAATCAACAAAACAGTTCAAACAATTCGAACAATTAAACACGTTTACAAATAAATGTGACCAATAAGGTAAGTTAGCTTTATTGGGTTTAATCGTTAAAATAACGATTTGGTATTTCATTGAAATTAACCAACAGTTTAATTTCATTGGTTAAATTAGCCAATAAATATATATACTAACAAACAGTCAACCATTAGCAAGTAGAGCACACAAAATAAAAACCCAATTTATATAAAATATAAATGGAAGGAAACTGAGTGATTTTAACTCACCTTGAGTTGATTCCGTTGTCAACGGCTCGTTTAACTGGATCAAAAATCACTGTTGATCTCAATTTCCGTCCATTCATGTCTCGGCATAGTGCTCGTCAATGTCTCCAATGGCATCTTATTTGTTGAATTCTGGCAATAATTCACTGAGTTATTAACGTTTTAAAATTAATAGGAATTTATTATTTAATTAACTCTTAATTACTTAATGTATAAACTGAACAATTACTTTAAATGTATAAACACAACCGACAATATTCTCTCCACTATTTGTCCAAAGGTGACCCAGTCATTAGGCAATTCATCATTCATGCCTGCAAAATTCATGATTCAGTTGATACAATTTAATTGAGCCATTAGACCTTAATTAATACAAATTATTACAAAGTACATATTTTAATTACGGGTTAAAATCTTTATGAGTCAATTACTTGAGTCCAGCACCCCTCCAAAAGTCGGATCCTATCCTTCTTTGCCTTCATTGAAAAATGTGTGACCTCAGTCTTTTTGTTTTTATGAAAATCAGGCCCAACTCCACTTCTGTTTTTTCTATATTGATAAATCATTAATCAACTAAAATTCCTAAATTGAATTATAATTTAACCAAGTTCATGTTCTAACGATAAATTGGGGTTAACTACTAGTAATTTGAAATCTCAGACTGATCTCGTTCCTTCTTTCATCCCTGTCATGTTAAATATAAATCATATTATAATTAAATTAAATTAAATTGAAAAATGTTAGATAATTTTAAGCACTTATTAAACAAAAGCTAATTATGGTTTCAAATTCTGGAATCAGGCCCTTTCGTTTTTGAAGGAAACAGGTCCCTCAAATTCATGTTCACGTTCAGGAAATCCAACCGGCTTTACTTCTTCACGGCTGCTCCCTTCACGATTCATTTCTTTCCATGATCCGCTAGTTCCTCAACACCGAACCCATCCGTGTCTTGAATATTTACCACCGCTCCATCGTTCAGGCCGCCGGAGCCCCATCCAACACCCTTGCTGAATGCGCCTCGATCCGCCCTGACATCGCTTGAAACGGTTCACCACCAAAACTCCCCACTCGTCTGCTATTTCACTTCGAACGCTCGCTGGTTCGAGCCCATTTCCGACGAGCCCGACACCCCAAACATGATCACAACCGGATAGATTACACATCTTGACAAGCTAAAGAAATTGTAGTATGCGTGGATTTAGAGGAATCCATGGAAGACGTTGGGTGGTTTTATGCCGTCCATTAATTCCGTGGAGGCGGCGCATGAAAACATGTTGACCACAAGAAAAGGGTTTGACGTCTATTAGGTTTTCAACATATTGGGGTATATATATATATAGAAAAAGGCCGATTTAATAAAATATTTTTTTACGAAACTTCAGCATGAAGTAACATGCAAAGCAACATCATACGATCTCTGTTTTTGACAAAATAAGCTAATCCCAGTATAGAAAAATATTCCGGACCCATTGGGACAGGTTTCGTCGAAATCCGAGGTCGTTTGTGAAAAGTCCTTTATAAATATCGATGAAAAATCAAGCATTTTAAAATTCATATAATTACAAGAAAAATCAAATAAATATGAGACCTTTACATTTTACTAGACCTCTTCCTTACGGATCCAATGAATCTTGTTTCATTCAAATAGGAGTTCATTTGGCCAGTCGTTTATCCGTTTAAAGTTACCCCTGTATGAATTGACCAAATAATATAATTGATTAAGGCGTTTATCGTTGCCATGATCACACGGTAAGTCCAATTGACATGAAAATTGAAAATTATATAATAATTAATTAATACGAATCCAACGGCACCAATTTCATCGCGTTCTGAGACTATTTCCCAATAGGCTATTTTTACACGCACCGTGATGCCATTTAGGACACCAAATTATCCTATCTTCAAAAATAACAAACTATATACCTATCCTAACTCTAATCGTCGATACGAACTCAATGAAACTAGTTGCATGGCTTAATCTGATCGTCTGCTCAAGTTATACCCAAATATTCCTTTATTAAATTGAATTTATTTAATTACGCGCTATATAAAATGAACGGGCGTTTACGGTTACCGTGATCACATACCACATCAGTTTGCCACGCAATATAATACTGTGAAATAATTTGACGTTACGGTTCCAATGAAACAGGTTTCATCGAAAACGGACTCTGTTTGCAAAATGGCCATTTTAAAGGCCTAAACTTTGAAATAACGACTTCCATAGCGACTATTTTAAATTTTGATTTAGCCATAACTAACAATCTATAACACGAAATCAGGAATTTTCTCTTCTATATGAAAATTATCATCAATACGGTCCCAACATTTCTTGTTTCACAGAAATCTGACTTATATCGGACTCTATATATTCAATTAAAGTTCAAAACTCCATTTTACCAACTACCGCACAATTTCGAGCTCAATTTATAATTATTTAAATATATAATTTTAAAACTTCATTTAAATAACAAAATCAATTTTAAAATCCATAAATATTCCAAATATAATATTTAAAACAATAAATAAAATAAAATATTTGACTGCCAAAAACACGGGTCGTTACATATGTAATCCTGCCTTTAACTGGGTTAAAGAACTAATGTCATTTAAACTACAGTCCACGATAAACCCAAATCTTATTCCATTAATTACGAAATCTTCAGGGAATAACAAATCAATATATAATCGATATCAATTTCTGTATCCGACTAATAATATAAATGGAATAACGCCAAAGCCTTTTAAATTCCATATGTTTTAACTGTCTTCCTCTACAGAAGTTCACTTCGATTATTATCAAATCGATTTCCATCAATTCCAATTTAATATATTAAATTGGAAAACTTTACTTCGGAAAATTCCCGTTAAATCCTAATAAAAAGATTTATAAATTCCAAATCCCATTTCACTATAAATCGGGTTAAAGAACGAATGTCGTTAAAAACACAGTTCACAATAAACCCAATTCACATTCCATTTTCAATTCCAATTAAATGTTAATTAATTGGTAATTCTTCTTTTAATCTTAATTAAAAGATTTATTTTTTTCACACTGGGTTTAAGAATAGTGTTACTAGAGTCCCCATCCCATCAGTCTCTAACTGTAAATTAGTAAGAGAACAACTCCCTAAGTATTAATCCCGAAGGCCGAAACCAACATCAGATCAATACCCAAGAAACTATTCAACTTAGCTAATCTCCAGTTAGTTTCTAATATTCTAAACTTCATTGGGTTTAAGAACAATATTATTATAGATACCATTCACGACAAACCCAAAATCTCATTCCATTGTTAATCGGGTTAAAGAACAAGTGTTATTTAAAACACCGTTTACGATAAACCCAAAAACCAATTTGATATTATATACAAGGCTCTGAATAGAAAATATATCGGCTTATATTCAATATCAAATTATGAAACCAATTAATATCGTATTGGGAATAATGAGATATACATATATATCTTCCAAATTCCTCCACAATGTCTATATAATCACGGAATCCAATATCGAAATATTCTGAAGATAATTTCGATTCAAATCCCTTCCAATTCATATATTGGAAATTCTATTTTTTTTAAAGCCATTTCAAATCCAATTTATTTATTTAAAAATATTGGATTTCATAATTCTAGTTCATAACTAGTTCATTTCGATAAAAATATATTTTTATCTTTTCAAATATGGAATTTTTCATCCCAATTCTTTCCAAATCATTCATTATGATTTTACACGAATTATTGATATTTTTAATAATTTTATCAAGGCTCGTACAGTCAATTTCCATAAACGGTCATCGAACTGCACTTACAGCGACCTTTTCTGAATTTGATTTGGACATAATTCCAAATCCAACCATTAGATTTCAAATATCTTGTGTTCGTTGGAAATCTCTTTTCGATATGAACCCAGCGGTACCGGTTTTAGGAGAATCCGTCGGTCGGATCTCCCGTAATGTCGATTCAAAGTCAATGGTCGAAATTCGCGAACTGCCGCAGCGCGACACATTCTATTCAGGCCAGTAAATATATATAATATATATATTATATATATTTAATCGATTTCCATTTAAAACGTATTTTATAAATCGTTTTAAATTCGTTTTCAAAACTATTTCAACTTCATATTCAATTTCAAATCAAAATTGAATATTCCATATCATCGATATATAAATGATAGTATTTTCAAAACATTAGATTTTGAAATCACATCCTTTTCGATATTCATTATAAAAATGAATAAAATCGATATAAATATCGTTCACGTCAAAATGGCGTTAATCTAATCAATACGGCTTTATATATTTGAATATTTTCGTTCCATCCCAAATCGGACATCAAAATCAGATTTTGATCTTTTACTAAATATATTTTTAAAATATTCATTATTTTTAAATATTCGTTATCTAAAATATTCATTCTTTCTGAACTGGAATCAGACATAGTCAATTACCATATAATTTTATTTATATGGATTTCATAAACACTTGTACACAACAATAATCAAACACAGTCAACCATCATCCAGAGTGCATTACACAATTGCATAAGCATTAAATATAAATAATTAACGCTTACAATAGCCTGTCAACCCATCGATTGACGTACAACTAAATATTGGGATTAGTGTATGTCCAATATCATCCCAATACCCGTGTGGGGTTTTCAAACACTGATTATTATTTGTGCAGTTGGACGATGTGTAAAATTTATCATCCCAATCCGTATCAGTCAAATGGGTGTACATTAACAAATCATCCGATTTGTAAATGAATATTTTATTCATATACACGTTAAAAATTATATTTTTAATGATAAAACATTTTATTTCAACACATGAATATTTGTACAGTCCCTTTCACACCATAATCAATTTTCACAACACAATCAAACAAACAAGTCGTCCGTGGTCTGTGGACAATAGTGTCGGGTGCTGCTAAGCACCGTCTGCATCCTAGTATATATTTTAACTAGAAAATAAATTCTAAAGTGAGAAGTTCTCACCTTTGGTTTCCACTCCTCCATTCTTTGATTTTGAAGGTTTTGGATTTGTTCCTCGTCAGTTCCATCACGTAAACTGTTTCACACAATTTTTATATTAAAAATCATATTTTTATTTTGCTGCTACATAGATAAAAATCATATTTTTACTATGCTTCTATATAAATAAATGCCACATTTTTATTTAATATTCATATAATAAAAATCGTATTTTTATTTGCTATTTCATATATAAAAAGTATATTTTTATATCGCAACTCCTATAATAAAAATTATATTTTTATTATGCTATTATATAAATAAAAATCATATTTTTATTTTTCTATTCAAATAATAAAGATCCAATTTTTACATGCCATTCATATAAATAAAAATCGTATTTTATTTGCTATTTTCCTATTAAAAATCATATCTTTTTATTTATAAAAATCAAATCTTTTTATATTATAAAAATCTAATCTTGTTCATGATAAAAATATAATATTTATATGATAAAAACTGTATTTTTATGCGGCAAAAAATCACATTTTTATAATAAACTATTTTAAATAAAACCGAATTAAACAATGTTTATATCAAAATAAAGATAAAGGAAAATCAGATTTTAAAACAATAAAATTCACTTTGATTATAGAAGAAGAGGGAGGAAGATGGCGCGTCGGGTGCTTGCAGGTGTTCGCGGCGTCAGTGGTGGGCCCTACAGTGGCTGTGCGACGGATTTTGGCCTATTGTGGGGGGGGGGGGGGGAAGGAGGGTTAGGTTCGGATTAGAAGAAGGAAGGGGCGGAGGAGGAACCTAAGGTGGTGCAATAGTGGCCTGAGCTCGGCAGTTGGGACGTGGGTCAGTGGGGTTTTGGGTTTCACGATTGCCTTTGGGGAAGGAGAGAGGCGATGGGGGAGGAGAGAGATCGGAGGGGGCTGGAGAGGGAGCGGCCGGAGGGGAGGGAAGCGCGCGGTGACAGTCCGACGAGGGTCGGTAGTGGGTTGAGCGATGGGGACATCGGGTTTTTTTATACCGATCTGATTTGAACGGTGAAGGGGAAGGAGATAATATGGTTGACTTTATATAATATAATATATATTTAATTTATTTTATTTCAAAAAGTAACTTTTTGATTCGGACTCCAAAATTGAACCCAACAACTGTTGCCTCTAGCTAATTACCCACATTCCAAACGAAATGGGATATGTTCCGTAAGCCAATTCCATTGTTTTGGTCAGTTTTCGTTAAATTAAAATATAAATCAATATATATTCAATTTGAATGTACATTTTTATTTATCGGGGCCACATATGGACTCCAAAAATTCCAGAAAAATAAATCTGGCTATGTTTTGACGATACGGTCTTAACAAAACTAATTTTGTCGAATTTAGAGACCGTTTGAAAAACGGTCATTTTCCAGTCGATTAAATTCAAATTGAAATTACCAAACACGTTTAAATTCGCCACACTCACATATTGATTCCAAAAATTATGAAAATTGGAACCAAGCAATACTTTGACATTCCGGATACAACAAAAGTGGTCTCGTCGAAAACGGAGGTCGTTTGCAAAATCGCCATTTTTAAGGGCTATATTTACATAGCGACTATTCCGAATTTTCAACTGAAAATAACTTTTTATTCTCGCTATGAAATTTCAATTTTTCAAATTCGTTGGAAAGATATTTTCAAACAGATTCAAATATTTTTTATTTCACCAAAATCTGGTTTATTTTGAATCCTGTACATTCATTTGAAATTTGAAATCGAATTTTCAAACTACCGCCCCATTTCCAATTCCTTTTATAATTAAAATAAATATTTATATTCTTACTTTGATTCAAATAAATATATATGTCCTAATTCTATTCAAAATAAATTTCTAGTTGTTATTATTTAAAATAAATTATTTTAAATATTCAAAAGTAATTAAAATTGCTAAAATAAAAATTTTGAATTGGTTCTGATTTTCTGGGTTGTTACAGCTTGCCTTAAAGTCATTCTTCCTCAATCCCTTACCTCTTAGGTAGCTTTTTATATCTTTCCATAGCTTGCATGAGAAGGTATATATTTTTCACTGTATTATTTAGAAGCGTATAGTTATACGACCTAATATTCTTTGGGCCTTTTTGGATTTATTTCACTAACCCTTGATTCCAAATTTTCCAATTATTTAAACTACAAACAATTACTGCCATGTTACTAGAACTTTTGCTAATTGTTCAATCACCACTGTACTTTAAATCACCTCCTTTGATTGTCCACCATTAGCGTTTCCAACAGCATGACATGCTTCTTCCAAATGCAAGAACTAACGGTCTTTTTGGTTGGATTCCTCAGTAGTTTTTGGCTGCTTCAATTTCATCAATTCTCCAATGTCTCTTTTGGGATGAATGTCATAGACTAATATCATAAACACAAATGTTCCTTTACATTATTAATGTTCATAACTACAATATTAGACCTGTTTAAGCAACCGTTCGATGACGCCTGAGGTTGAGGACATCACGTTCTTAGGTCAAGCAGTGTAGAGCAAATACTACTCCAGAAATTTCTTCAATAGCGCATCGAAAGTCGATATGCATTTTGGCACAAGTCGAGTAAGCTGCATCTATGTAACACCATACATAAAAATAAGCAAACTTGTACAATGAACTGCATTCACAGCTCTAGCTTCATCCACATGTCGCATTTTTAAACAAGTACTACCCGGTATTGGTAATCTCAATATACTGATGCAACGTTAGCATCATAAAATTCATGGGACACTCATACTTCTACCTGGTATTGGTAATATCTCTATTTATAAGCTACTTCTTCATCCATATCCATAAATGGAGTTCCATTAGACACCAACCAGAAGCATAGGAATTCATCCCTTCAGATCTTGCAAGTGACACAACCCTTTGCTTCTCGTGGTACTCTACGGCTTGTGACAACCGTAGGAGTCAAAGACCTATCATTTTGAAAAATAATATAATGTACTAACCACTGAGCTAAAAGAATTATTCAAAAGGGATGTTACAGATTCCTCCCCTTAAAGAATATAACGTCTTTTTTCAGGAATGCGGTTGTGTAATGTGACACTACACAGTTGACTAAATCTTAATTAATAGTAATAAATAGTGTTTTCGGTCAACAGGCCTAACTGATGGCTCAAAACATTAAATTAAGTTAGATAATTATATACAAAGAAACTAGAGTACAGGCCCAAAAACACAAAACAGAAAGCCTCATGGGCTGAACAATCACAAGCATAAACGCAGCCAAACCAAAAAAAGAATATGACGTCTTTATTGGTTCACCATGACACACCATCTATATGTTGTGCGTGTAAGTTGCATTAATACTGCACCTGCTGACAATTGTAGTATTATAGAAGGCTCTGAAATGGAAAATCATAGAATTTTGATCCATATCATTTGGAAAAACAACATTATGCATTAATAATTGTAGGTTTTTCGTGTTAACTTTATGAAAGGTATGTAACATGACTACTAGGTTAGCATGGTTGTGCTCATCATATCCAATAGATCCTTCTGACTATCAGCCAACGTCTAATTCAACCATAGCATGATCTTATCATACTCCATTTTGGTAACAATATTCTAGGGAGTATTGGTTCTTGCAAATTGCTGATAGTTGATTGCTAGCTCCTATATCTTGAAAAGCCTTCCTCTTCACCAGCTAATGCTGCTAATCAATCAGTTCTTCCTGATAGTGCCAACATAAATTCAAGATGGTGCCAATGATTTTTATATTCAAAGTTTTAGGGTGCGTTTGGTTTACAATTTTCAGTTTTGAGTTTTCGCACATACAAAAATGCCGACGACGATCATTTAAAAAAATGAAGTTACAAAAAATGACTTTTTATTATTTTCCATATTTTCAAAAACAACGGAAAGACGATAACAAATTTATGCATCCACAATCCCACGGTCCCCGCCGTCATTCCTTCCGTCTTTGATCCATCACCACCGCTACACTTCAAATCCTACCAATTTCAAAATTAATGCTGAAAACTGAAAACTCAAAACACAAAATAAAGCAAACACTGCCTTAAGTTTCTTAATAAAAAACTTTAGAATCTAACCTCTCGACACTCCATTCAAATATGAAGTAAAATTTGAGCTTGAGAATCTCCTTTCTATGTGAAAGCACCAAAATGTTGAGTCGAAAAATTGCACAAAATCCAAAAACAAGTAAGAATTAATATAGACATTCAGTAAAACAACAAAAGAAATGGATAATTTTAAGAGTTAGTTGTCAAATTTAAGACCTACCTCCATTGCACTGTTGAGAATAAGAGAAATGAAGACGAAAGCTCAAAAGATAACTCTACTTTATTGCTTTTAGACAGATAGCATTTTTATGGGTGCACATAATTAAACAAAAGAGAACAAATTATCAATGCACACTTGCACCCAAAGAATAGGCAAGCATAGCCTTACTTGCAGGAAAACTACTACTTTATCCTATAGACTAGGACAATTTAAGATAAAGTCGTTGCTTTTAACACCCTTCCTATAACGACCCGAAATCCCCCTTACAGGAAGCACGGATTGAGTTAAGAACAAGCCACATCGGGACACAAACAGAAGAACATTTCATTGCTTATTACAACAATTTCATCAGAATACAATAATATATAGAGTATAAACAAATATAATACATCAGAGAAATAACAGAGATTTAAATACATTACTGCAGCGGAAAAATAATACAATACACAACTGAAAGAGATATACAGATACAGAGCTTTCCGGATATCATTCCAGCTGTAAACCAGGTTCCTGTGTATATAAATCTGCAAAACCAAAACTACTAGCTGCCCATGTGGAATATAGGGGCACCCAGAGTTTACGTTAAAACAATAAACTCCAGGCCAGTCATGTGACTGGTGTGAAAACTAAAACAGTTATTAATCTTTATTTTAAAGTTAGGTAAATCAAGGGACCACGCCGTATAACACGGAATGGGTTTCCTCCCAAGAATACCAGTGCATAAAACAACAACGCAATGCTAAATAAAGAAAAATGAAGCTATTATAAGACCCATGTCCCATTACACAATGCAACACAAGCCGGAGGACAGGGTTTTACCTTATAATAGCCAAAGAATGCTTGATATGCTAAATTTCATGTTTTATTATTACTATAAGTGCATAGTGTCATTGGCTCCATTGTACAGGTCTTCACCTCCATTGGCTCCGGATGATGGTTTACCTTTCTGTAGATTGGTCACATTAGCCAAACGGACTCACCGTTTGGGAGATATTGCTAAATCAAGTTTCAGATGGTGAAAAACTGCTTAATCAGGCTTAACCAGGTGATTAACAGCTAGGCCCGAAGGAGAATTTCAGGATTAGGAGTTTAAAAGGACTATTAGGGTTTGGAGAATACCTTTTTCCCATTTTCCAGCCGTCACTGTTCATTCCTCTTAACCTAGCCATGGCCTCCACTCTCTAAATCTCTTCAAAACACCTCTAAACCACTTTCTAATTGAAGATTAGGCTTAGCAACATCAAATTGAGGCGGATTAGCATAGAGATTGAGATAGAGCTGCTGTGTTGCATTGGGGACAACGCCAAATAGAGAATTATTTCAGATTTGGTATTTTATTTGTGGCCAAGATGAGTGATTTGCATGGTTTTGCACTAATTACAGTTAATTAAGGGTAATTAGTGAAGATTAACGAAATTAGACATGATAAAATTTTGGAAAAATATTTATAAATTCGAAAATAATGTTTTAGACCTCTGTTAGAGTTTTGGTTTGATTTGGTTAAGTTTTACTAATCATATCATTAGTTTTTCCTAAACATGCTTAAGGGAAAAATATGGGGTTTAGGCTATGTTTGATCCATTTTACATGCTATGGTTGTTGTTTTGGTGTTTATGATTAATTGTACATGTTGCTATGACTGTATGGTATGATTTGTGATTGTCTAGAAGTGTTAGATTGGTCGTAAACGCCGTCGAATGGCGTAAAACAGTCGCTAGAAAGAAGTGCAGGACGTTGCCCGAACCGAATCGGATCGAATGGGGGGAGGGGAGCCCGATCCGACCTGCTTGCCCGGAAGCTCCACGATCCGACCCGCTTGTGAGAAGGAGCTCCGATCTGAACCGATGCCCTCACGAGCCAAGCATGCTTCTACAACCTGGAGTCACGATCTGAGCCAGTGGAGGAAGGCCGATCCGACCCTATGCAATGGTCACGAACCAGGAGCCCGAACCAGTCCTAGCTCACGATCCGAACCACCAGAGGGAGGACATCGCGACCCGATCCGGATGACCTTGCACGAGCTGGAGTATGGACCATAACCTGGAGCCCGACCACGAACAGAAGGTGGTCAGACCGAACCGCCAGGGGTGTCCACGACCGATCTGAACCAAGATGCTTGGACTTGAGGCGTGAATCATGATCCGAACAGGAAGTATAAACTGAAGTGAAGAACCGAACCGGAGGGGAAGACTAAAAACCGAGACGCGAAGGGAGTCCAAGTGGGAAGTTTGTACTCCGGATCCAGTTGGGAACCAAAGAGTTAACTTCATGAGTTGGGCTTTGCTGCGGGACGTGTGCTAAGGGGTTGTCGATGTCTATAACTTTGGATCACTATGTGTAGGGAGTACGTGAACGGATTCAGGGCCACAGTGGCCTAGGTACGACTAAAGAGCTATAGACCAATGAAGTGGGGTCAATTGTAAAGATTTGGTCATGACTCCATGGGGCAAGCTTGGTAGTAGCAGTAGTTGTACAAGTCGAACTCTGTCACGACTTCGATGGGTCTAGTGATCGACAGTGGTGGACATCGTATACTTTACGCACTGAGTGAGAGATGTGAGGATGGTTGTTATGTTTGATATGTTTGCCATCATTATGACATGCACACCCCCACCCCCCGTTATCTTTACACCATCTATTCAGTGGAACCTTAGAGTATTGTACGGTATGTAGTGCTAACTCTTTGGTTGCAGGTCCAAGTTCAGGTATGGTTTAGTATACCTGTTATTGTTCTTTTTAGCTGCTTATCGCTCATACCAGACTTTTTGTCTGACCCAGAGTTTTATGTCTCTTCTTATTACACTGGGTGCTCTCACGAGCAAACTAGAGACAGGTTAGATGGTATGCACTAGTAGTTGTATCGAAGACGAGCAGGAGGCTTCCACGTATGATAAATATATATAGATATTCTCCCTGTGTTGCTGCGGTCACTACTTTGGGCATTAGTGGTGTACCCTTCTTTCTTTTGTTTAGAGACAGTAATTTGGAAAGTTGTAATAAGCTGTATTTGGATTTCCGCTACTCTGATGATGATGTTGATTTTAGTTATCAGCTTATGCACTGTCTCGCCTGTTTTATGTCAAGTACATTGTTATTATATTTTATTCCATGCGCTGTGAGACATTCTACAGGTTTTCGATTAGTTCACTCTCTTCATTCCTTTCTTTGGCGACGTTCCATGTTAGTCGGGCATGTGTAAAGTGCACCTTCGGAAGAAATGTCGGCTGGTGCGGGGCGGGCCGTCACATCAATACCCAAGAAATCATTCGACTTAACTAATCTCCAGTTAGTTTCTGATTTTCTTAACTCCGTTGGGTCCAAGAACAGTATTATTAAAGATACCATTCACGACAACCCAAAATCACATTTGATTTTAAATACAAGGCTCTGAATAGAAAATATATCGGCTTAAATTCAATATCAAATTCTACGACCAACAAATATCGTATTGGAAATAACGATATTAATATATCTTTCAAATTTCCACAACAATATCTGTATAATCACGAAATCCAACATCGAAATATTCCAAAGACAATTTCGATTCAAATCCATTTCCACTTTATATATTGGAAATTCTGGTTATTTTCAAAACCATTTCAAATCCACTTTATTTATTTTAAAAATAAATGGGATTATAATTCTAGTTTAAAACTAGTTCATTTCGATAAAAATCTATTTTTATCTTTTCAAATTTGGAATTATTCATCCCAATTCTTTACAAATCATTTCTTATAATTTTACACAAATTATTACTATTTTTAATAATTTTATCAAGGCCCATAGAGTCGATTTCCATCAACGGCCATCGAACTGCACTTACATCGACCTTTTCCAAATTTGGTTTGGACATAATTCCAAATCCAACCGTTAGATTTCAAATCTCTAATATACATTAGAAAGCTCTTTTCGATACGAATCCAATGGTTCCGGTTTTAAGAGAATCTGACGGTCGGATCTCCCTTAATGTCCATTCGAAGTCAATGGTCGAAATTCGCGAACTGCCGCAGTGCGGCGCGTTCTATTCAGTCCATTATATATATATATATATTATATATATATATTTCGTCGACTTCCTTTCAAAATGTATTTTATAAATCGTTTTAAATTCGTTTTCAAAACGATTTCAACTTCATATTCAATTTCTAATCAAAACTGAATATTCCATATCATCGATATATAAATGATAATATTTTCAAAACGTTATATTTTGAAATCACTTCCTTTTGTATATTCATTATAAAAATGAATATAATCGATATAAATATCATTTGCGTCAAAATGGCGCATATCTAATCAACGCGGCTTTATATATTTCAATAACATCGTTATTCTATTCAACAAATGAATATTTTCTTCAACACATGAATATATATTTTATTCAACACATGAATTTTCTTTTATTCAACACATGAATATATATTTTATTCAACACATGAATATCCTTTTATTCAACACATGAATATATATTTTATTCAATACATGAATTTCCTTTTATTCAACACATGAATATATATTTTATAATATTCTTTATTTTCCAGATTGGAATGAGGCCCAATCAATCACCATATAATGTTAATTATATGGATTCCATACAACACATGTATATTATAGCAATGACAAATAATCAACCATCATCGAGAGTGCACCACACAACTGCATAAGCATTAAATATAAATAATTAACGCTTATAACATCCTGTCAATCAATTGATCGACACACAACTAATTATTGGGATTAGTGTGCGCCAAATACCATCCCAACACCCATGTGGGGTTTCGAACAATCAAACACAGGTTTTATTTGTGCAGTTGGGCGATGTATAAAATTTATCGTCCCAATCCATATCAGTCAAATGTGTGAACATAAACAAATCGTCCGATTTGTTTATAGATATTTATTTTATATACACGTCAAAAATTATATTTTTAATTATAAAATATTTTATTCTTCCACTTCACACAGTCAACTTTCACAACACATCAATTAAACAAATAAGTCATCCATGGTCTGTGGACAACGGGTGTCGGGTGTTGCTAAGCACCGTCTGCATCCTAGTATATATTTTAAACTAGAAAATAAAATAAAGGTAAGGAGTTCTCACCTTTGGGTTCCACTCCTTCATTCTTTAGCGGGCGGCGGTTTGGATTTGTCTCTGCACGTTCTATTCTTCACCGTAGTGACGGCCCGCCATGCACCAGCCCGCATTTCCTCCGAAAGTGCGCTGTACACATGCCCGACTAGCATGGAACGGTCGCCAAAGAAAGGAAAGAAGAGAATGAACTAATCGGAAACCCTGTAGAATGTCTCACAGCACATGAAACAAAATATAATAATAATGTACTTGACATAAAACAGGTGAGATAGTGCATAAGCTGATAACTAAAACCAACATCGACAATATCATCAGAGTAGCGGAAATCCAAATACAGCTTATTACAACTTTCCAAATTACTATCTCTAAACAAAAGAAAGAAAGGTACACCACTAATGCTCAAAGTAGTGACCGCAGCAACACAGGGAGAATGTCTCTCTCTCTCTCTCTCTCTCTCTCTCTATATATATATATATATATATATATATATATATATATCATACGTGGAAGCCTCCTGCTCATCTCCGGTACAACTACTAGTGCATACCACCTAACTTGTCTCTAGTCTGCTCGAGAGAGCACCCAGAGTAATAAGAAGCGACATAAAACTCTGGGTCAGACAAAAAGTCTGGTATGAGCGATAAGCAGCTAAACAGAACAATAACAGGTATACTAAACCATACCTGAACCTGGACCTGCAACCAAAGAGTTAGCACTACATACTGTACAATACTCTAAGGTGCCACTAACACATGGTATAAAGAATACGGGGTGGGGGTGTGTATGTCATAATGAAGGCAAACAATCAAACATAACAACCATTCTCACATCTCTCACTTAATGTGTAAAGCATACGATGTCCACCACTGTCAATCACTAGACCCATCGAAGTAGTGACGGAGTTCGACTTATACAACTACTGCTACTACCAGGCTTATCCCATGGAGTCATGACCAAATCTTTACAAATGACCCCACTTCATTGGTCTATAGCTCTTTAGTCGTACCTAGGCCACTGTGGCCCTGAATCCGTTCACGTACCCCCTACACATAGTGATCTAAAGTTACAGACATCGACAACCCCTTAGCACACGTCCCGCAGCAAAGCCCAACTCATGAAGTTCCCTCCTTGGTTCCCATCTGGATCCTGAGGTACAACTCCTCATTTGGACTTCCTTTGCATCTCGGATTTAGGCCTATTTGGTGTTCGATCCTCCGGTTTGGTTCGGTTCGTCCCCTCCTGCTTGGTTCGGTTCGAATGTTCCTTTCTAGTTCAGTTCGGGTGCTCGGATGCTCTTATTTGGTTCGGGTCGGAGTCCCCTATCCGGTTCGGATTGGATGCCCCTATCCGGTTTGGATCGGATGCCCCTATCCGGTTGCTCCTATCTGGATGCTCCTATCCGAATGCTCCTATCCGGTTTGCTGCAAGTTTTTCCAGCAAGCTATTTTCGCCAAACGACGGCGTTTTCAATCATTCTAACTTTTCTATGCAATCACAAAACATACCATACAGTCATAGCAACATGTATAATCATCCACAAACACTAAAACAACAATATGACATGTTTATATGGATCAAACATACCCAAAAACCCATGTTTTCCCCTTAATCATGTTTAACAACAACTAATGATAGGATTAGCAAAACTTAACCAAATTAACCCAAGTTTCTATCAGAGCCCTAGAATATCATTTTAGAATTTTACAAATGTTTCCAGATTTTTCTGAGCTATAATTTCGCTAATTATCACTAATCACCCTTAATTTGCCGTGATTAGTGAAAAACAATGCAAATCACTCACCTTGGCCACAAATAAAATACCAAATCTGAAATGACCCCTTGTTTGGCGCTGCTCCCAATGTAACACAGCAGCTCTAACCTTGCTTTGGTGCTTTCTCTCCTTAATTTGATGCAGTTTAAGCCAAAACTTGATTAAGAAGTGATTAGAGGTGTATTTAGATGTTGGATGCCATTGTTAGGTTGAAGAAAGGGCTTGTGGCGGCTGGAAAACTGGAATGAAATGTAAACCTAACTCATTTCAGCCTCCCCATAACCCTAATTCCAAAATGGGTTATGGGCCCATTTACTAATCACCTCATTTGGCCAGGTTAAGCAGTTTTTCACCTTCTGAAACTTGTTTCAGCCATATCTCCCGAACGGCGAGTCCGTTTAGTTATTGTGACCACTCTACGGAAAGGTAAACCATCATCCGGAGCCAGTGGAAGTGGTTTCACGTCAAAAATCCTTTCCAATCAAAAGTTATGGCCAAAACAAGATCAGCTAGGGGCAAAACGATCATTTAAAAATCGGCAAAAATCATGAACATGGGAAATGACCCCAATAGTCGTCTCCCCAAGTTACATGACCATACGACTTCATATGTGAAAGAAATAAATATTCTACGATCCTTCGATGCATAGAATAAGGGTCCCCCCTCCCCCCCCCCCCCCCCCACAAGAAATTTCGTCCTCGAAATTCCATAACCCAAAACATACAAAGGATCCCGCATGCCTACCAGCCACATACGACAATCAAGCATGCAAAATAAAAAAACAAGCCTATCCTAGCATGCGAAAAGACTAAATCGAAGTTAAAATCTTACCAGACGAAGAGTTCTGGATACGTCTTCCTAATGCTCTCCTCTGTCTCCCAAGTGCAGTCATTCTCATTCTCGCCCCACTGGACTTTGACTAGATTCACCACTTTCCTTCGAAGTTGCTTCGTATCGTTCCTAACAATACGCATAGGCTTGCGGTTCCTAACCGCCTTGGGTTCAACTTCGATATCATCCAACTGATCTGGTGAAATAGTCACATCTGGGTCGTGCACAAACTTCCTTAACTGGGAAACATGAAATACGCTGTGAACTCTTGCCATCTTCTCTGGTAATTCAACTTTGTATGCCAAATTCCCAATTTGCTCAAGAACTGGGAATGGACCAACAAATCTTAGTGCTAACTTGCATCTCCTGCCAAATCGTATCACGCTCTTCAACGGAGAAATCTTGATAAACACCAAGGCGCCAATGGAGAACTTTAATTCTCTTCTCCTTTTACCAGCATAACTCTTCTGCCTATCTTGGGTAGCCTTCATTCGGTGTTGGATAACCTTAATCTTGTCTGAAGTTTCTCTTATCACATCGGGTCCAAGCACAAACTTCTCACCAGTTTCTACCCAACATGACGGTGAGTTGCACAGTCTTCCGTACAAAGCTTCAAATGGAGCCATACCAACACTGGATTGATAATTATTATTATATGCAAACTCTACTATATGCAAATGGTCATCCCATGATCGACCAAAATCAAATACGCAAGCTCTCAAGAGATCTTCTAACACTTGATTCACCCTCTCTATCTGTCTGTCGGTTTGAGGATGATACACGGTACTGAGATGTAGTTCTGATCCTAATACCTCTTGTAAGCTCCTCCAAAATCCACTAGTGAACAACGGATCTCGGTCACTCACAATGCCTTTGGGTATTCCATGAAATCTCACTACCTACTTTGTATACAGTTCCGCTAACTTAGCTGCCATCCTGTTTGACTTGACGGGTAAAAACCTTGCACTCTTAGTCAATTGGTCCACAATCACAGAAATGCTATCATAGCCCGATCTAGTCCTTGGTAACCCATCAATGAAATCCATTGACACTTGTTCCCATTTCCATTCTGGAATTTCTAATGGTTGTAGCAAACCACTAGGATTCTTTTGCTCAGATTTAACTAGCTGGAAGTTCATGCATTTGGATATAAACTTCCCAGTGTCTCTTTTCATCCCTTCCCAGTAGTAGGTCTGCTTCATGTCTCGGTGCATCTTGTTACCACCGGGGTGTATAGTCAGTTTTGAGTGATGACATTCTCTAAGCACTGTTGGATCTAGATTAACCCTAGAGGGGGGGGGGGGGGGTGAATAGGGTTTATCACAGTTTTTAACTGAAATGGAAAAACTGACAGGATATTAAAATAATAAACAGATCACAGAGAATATCAGGAACTGAAATGCAGAAAATAAATCACACACAGATATACCCAGCTTCGGCAAAACCCTGCCTACTGCTGCATTTCTAAGGTTTCTACTAGGTGATAGAACAGTTCCCGCATACAAGACCATGTACACTCGCAAACCCCTGCTCCTATTCTAACCCTACGCTCAAAACCCTAGACTGATCCAATCCCCTAGATCAGATTTCCCGAATTACAAACCCTGTAACTCGTAATTCCAGATTTTACAGACACTGAAACTGGCAGTCAACACCTTGACTGATATCCTAGACTTAACAGATCTAGACACTGATTCGTTTGTTTACAAAAGAAATTCAAAATGCAAAAATAAAAACAATACAATTTAAAATAACAAAGAAAAAGCCTAAGGAGATTAATTTAAAGGGGTCATCCCCTTTTAAAAAAAAACATCTAAATCCCCTTTTCATTTCTTGGCCGGCCTCTTGCAATTTGGTTTAGCCCATTCTCTTTTCCTCTGAGAAAAAAATGGCGGCTGTCCCTTTGAACTAGGGTTTTCCTTTGAGTTCTTCAAATCGAATTTTAGGTCAGTTGAATTTGCTGAGAGAAGATGTAATCTCGGATGAGCTTCACGTGGTGTTGTTCTCTGGTGCTTCGATTTGTGAGTTGCTTTCTGGCGATCAAAAACCTAAACGTACGTGAGTGTTTTTAACCTTGATGCTTTGAAATTGCTTAAATTGATTTGTGGGTTTTCGATGTCTGCCTGTAATGAAGTAGGTGTAAATATATAGGATTTAAAATCCTTATAATACTCTGATTTCACGTGAAATTGGCCGATCTGTATTTTGCTCCTTTATTTGTGCGGTTTCCCTCTTTGATTTCCTTGATTGAAATCGGCATCAGATGATTTTTGCTGCTTTTTTGATTCACCGGCTTTGAATGGAATTGAATTCCTTGAATTTGATATGGGTTTCTCGGCTTGAATGTTTGTGGCCCTTTGCTGTTTCACTTCCTGTTTATGCTCCACGGCCTGGAAATATAAATTGGCCTTGATAGAATTGACTTTGATTGCTTTCCAGATGTGAATCCCTGAAATTTTGCATTGTGAAACAATCTCTGGAAAATTTAAAAAGCGTTCCCTTTTAGTCCTTGCGTGATTGAAGAAATATTTATGGAAATGTTTTTAAAAACTTGCTTTCAATCTTCCTGATTCTTGCCGAGTGTTAAAACTGGAAATATGCTTCAGATTTTCTGGATAGTAAATTTGTGGCTCGCTTGAAAGATAGATTTTTTGAGAATTTGTTTGGATTTCCTGATTTGCAAAATTAAAACAGGAACAAAAAAAAAATTGTTTCCTATAGTTCCTTGTGTGATTTCTGGCATTGACAAATTTCCTTGATTTTCATTGAATATGGCAAAAAGATATTTGCCCATTTAAAAGCCGATTTCCTTAAAAAAAAATCTGATTTATGCATGATTGAATTCGATTGAACCATTTCAGGAAACAAAGATGAAAGAAAAAACTTGTTTCCTATAATTGCTGAATTTAATTCTGCCTAGTCACCATACCAAAAATAATTGAATCCAATCTTTATTTTTCCAAGATTGATTGTGTAAGTCTGAAAAGAATTAATTTGATTTCAAAGCTGCATTACTCCTTCCTGAAATGTCATATTCACATGATTCGGTCTGGCTCATTTTACATGTTATCACCACTTGTTTAAGTTGTTGTTTTTCATGCTGAGATCATGCTATCCATGCTGTTGTGTTGCTTTGCCTTTGCACATATACATTAAAAAAACTGCACCATATATAAATTGCCATGCTGAGATGAAAGCTGCAATTACTTGTTTTCATTTGCATTCTCACATATTGATCTTCATGTACACACAAACTTTGTTGCTGTGTATAACCATGATCTGCATTGTACTTGAAATGATGTGTCCCACCATGCTGCTGTGCTAAGTTTGACGCTTCACTATGTTGTGATATTGCTCCAGTGTGTGTTGTTGCTCGTCCATTTGGAACTGGACTTGATTCACTTTGATCATCCATGCTGGATGAATGCTTTGTCATGTGTGTTCATCCTTGTCTGCATAAATGAACTTTGACATGCATGAACCATTTTGTATTTTGACAAGTATGCTGCACCTATTATTTTTGACCTTGCTGAGCGTACACGTCCTTATATTTGGTACACCTACTGCCATGCATTAACATGCTAGCATCTGCACCATATTGAGTCATTTACACTTGATCACTTGCTTGACTTCTTGACTCGTCTCATGCTCACTGTTTTTACTGTATCAACTTTGATTATGATGCTCCATATACATGACTTGCTGTGTTTTACTCATGCTGACTTAGACTCGACCATTTTGAGTTTGCTGTTTGATTTTTGCATTGAGTTGTTTTTCATGAATGCACTGAGTCGAGCAGGTCCAAGTGGCTACTCCTCAGTTGCGCGCTGATTGGCGAGGCAGTGCACACGTGTATATTTGTACACGTGTGTATATGCAGCCATCAGTCAAGTTTTCCTGTCCCTGCACTGTAATATGTGTATATACATACACATGTATGTGTATACATGTATCGTGCTCGTGCTATATTTATATACATCAGATCAAGTCATGAAAAAGGATGAGAAACACACCAGAAATCTGAGGCAAATAAAATTCAAAAAAAAAAAAAAAAAATTATATTTGCATATATTCAGTATTATTTCTATTGCAGTATACTGTGTGTTTCTGTTTCATGTGTGACAGGTAAGCGGGGATGACTGGACTGACTGTGATGACTGGACTGACAATGACTGGACTGAAAGCTGAGGATAAGAAGACAGTGTGTGGTGTCAATGAATGTATGAGTCTGTATATACAAGTGAAAATGGATATATATGAAATGTAACTGTGTATATGTTGTGTGTATGTATGACTGAGTGACAATGAATGGACTGTACTGAGGAGCTGTGAGAGAATTGTACAGATATATGTAATAAACAAATTTGATTGAAATAAAATATCATTTTATTGTTGTCAAACGAACTTGTCTATTATATTCTGTTTATATACAATATACAGTGAATGTTTAAATAGCAGAGTTGTACTATTTGAGTGTGAGAAATATAATATTCAATTCAAATATTATATTCCTATCTGTGTTGTATATATAAAACATTACAATAACAAACACATTTATAATAATATATATTTGTTTGTTATCATCAAACAAAAATCATATAATTGTGTATACAACACCGTTATATACAACAATCTCCCCCTTTTGATGATGACAAACAAATAAAAGATTTTGAATATAATAAATGTGTTTGTTCGTGAATATTTGAACTCCCCCTATTTAAATGCTCCCCCTACAACAGAAACTCCCCCTATAACTATGCATGAGTGAAATGTATGAATAATTAAATTTGAACTCCCCCTATTTAAATGCTCCCCCTACAACAGAAACTCCCCCTATAACTATGCATGAGTGAAATGTATGAATAATTAAATTTTCAAAATTAAAAATATTTATAAAATATTCACTCATAAATCAAAATCTAATCCATTCTCCCCCTTTTGTTATCATCAAAAGGATACAGATTTTAAAATACAGATGAAAATTGACTAAAAATATAATTTCAGCTTAAGAGGAAGAACAGTCATCATAAATCTCAATCAGTCAAACAAAAATCATAGTAAACTGAGAACTAGTGGCATATTTCACATTGTAGAGAATGATGGATATACGATGAATTTTATATAAAATGGGAAGAGTTTCAAAAACATATATTTCCAATTATTTTTAGAAGAATTTTATAAATTGAACACAAAAATAGTGATAGATTTGGACTATAATTAATAATTCAATTTAAGTGACAAAAACAAATAATCTCAAATCCCAATAGCTATCAATCAACAAATCATAATACTTCATAAGATTTCAATACATTTCACAAATTAGAATATGGATTGATAGGCTAGTTTTTATATACCGAGGAGAAATTCATATACAAATTTAATTAGCAAATTATTTTCTTTTCTTTTTCTTTTAATTTAAGAGCACACTGACCACACATAACCAGATCTTGGATTTTTAAATGAGATCAGTTGCAGCTTAAATATAAGTAATCTCATAACCATGCATAACCAGAGCTTGGATTTTTAAATGAGGTTAGAGAAATACTTCAGAATATTATATTATTATTATTTTCAGTTTCAAAATGAAAAACTCCTCAGTATACAAAACTAATATGTATGATAGAAATGTGGTAGGTACAGGAATGGTTTGTGAAATAAATTTCTAAATTAATCATATTATGAAATATAATCAACTGTACCGAGATCATTGAAAATTTTCGATTATCACTAATTTTGAGGAAATAACAAAGTCCAATTTCTATCACAAATATTTTCATCATTTATTCAAGATGATTTTAAAAAAATATTAAACTCTCCACATTAATATAAAATTATCATGGATGGTAGAAGGATGATAGATAATGAGAATGGTCGTGAAATTATTGCCAGTTCAAAGATATTATAATAAATATTCAACCATCATGAAAATCCAGATAAAATCTCCTCTTGTTGTGAAATATACTGCAATCAAAATTCATCACAATTTCGAAATCCGATAATAATTTTGATGAATTATAAATACAGTTTAATTTGGATATTGATTTCAATTTCTGAATGAATAATCAATAAATAATTTTAAAATTGAAAAACAATTACAAGAGAAATATGCTGATCTATACACGACAAGAGGGAAACAAAAAAATATATACAGCAAAAAAATATGCAGCACTTTTAAACTGATACCACATGGTGTCTCTACAAAGTGAAAAATCAGAACAGATGGATGAGACAAATATAAGGCGCTTCTGATACCGAATGTTCTCGCTTTCTCGAGGATTTTAATGACACCCCGGTGGCAAACAATGGTACCTCAGTCAACAGAAAAGACTTAATTAAAAAGCAAGCAACTCAAGCACACAAAATTCATTTATCAGAGTACGATAAATCTTTGATACCAAATCAAGCAGTCCTCAAAAATATATTTACAAATCAATTTCTTATAATCAGAGCAGCATGATTCCAAAACAAACATTTTTCAAAAACAGTATCAGAGCAGCACAGAGAAAACAGTATCACAACAGACTTGTCAAGATGTTGGTCACATAAGGTGGTTCATGATCCAAGATTTGCAAATATACTCTATTTTAAATCATTTGAAGAAATGTGAAAGTATTAGGATTTAATGAATCAATCACACCAGGTTATATTTCAGATTCAAGATATGTGTGAGATCCAATAAATCAATAATTTCAAATGATTTTAAACAAACATATATTCAAATCAAATAATCATGAAATAACAATGATTTTCAAAGACCATTTTCAAAAAGAACATTTTCAAGAATTTCTCAAAACTATTTCCGACAAGCCCAAGAGAAATTTCAGGTCATTTACATCAAATTTGAAAATATTCATGATCGGGATAATTTATTTGAAATCACATGAATCAATGTAAAGTTTTGGGATATAATGAATTAGTCACACGAGATTGACAATTTCAAAAATAAGAGGTGTGTGATATTCAAAATATCTAGAATTTCAGATGATTTCAAACAAACATATTTCAATATAATGATCATGAATAAAGATGAATTCCAAGATGTATCACTGATACAAGCCAATCTGAAAATCAATGAAATTATCACAACTGATAAATAACAGAGTGTTGTAATGAGTATAATATTTTGAGCTTTTCTAAAATGAATTAGAATAAACTCAGAACAACAAAGGTGTGTGACATTTCATTAAATATTCAGATCTTCAAAAAATTTAGAATTCAAATTAACAGTGTTCAAGATATGATAAGAATACATCAACACTGTTATGAATTCAGAAATAAAAAAATCTCAAAAACAATTGCAGATATTTACAAGATTAAATTTAGGATATAGAAATGATTAACACACGATGATTTTATACAAATAAAGCATATTTCAAGAAAGATCATGAATTCTGCAACTGGAAGTTTAAGAAGTACAGACAAAGAAGAATATGGCAGTGTCAAATAAAAAAAACAAAAAAGAAGGAGATAGAGGAAGGAATAAAAACAGAAAATAAAAAACAAACAAAGAGAATATACAAAGGTGAGTTTAGAGATCATACCAGAATCCAATGTAAAGCAGAATCTCTAACTCAACAGATGTGGCTAAGGAACTGTGAATGATTCTGTGATATGAAGCAGTTTGAATCCGTTTCTCTTTTCAGCACAGTTGTTCCTCAGCCTCCTTTGGTACCTAATGATTGAGATGATCAAGTGGTCGAACAAAATTAGTAAAACCACTCACAGTTGTATTCATTTGTTTTGGTACCCAAACCTGTTTATATAACAAACCATCAGAATAAACCTTTGTACCCTTAGGAACCCAAATCTGTTTGAATTTCACGAAGTTTGGTTTATTTCTTTTTGGGATCCAGGATTGTTTAGAAGGATTATTATAAAACAATTTCTCATTTTGATTTTGACTCAAAAAACCTTTGAAATTATAGGAGTTCAAAATTTCAAATTGATTCTTTTCAAGGTTGTTTGAAGAATTTTTCAAATCATTCGAAATTCGTCTTTCAAAATCATTATTTTTCTCAAACCCAAGTCCACGTTTATTTTGAACAGAGAATTGGTTTTTCAACAACATATTCAAAGATTTTTCACCGTTTGAGAAATTAGACAAGATTGTTTCATGTTGTTGAATTTCAGTTTTAAGATCACCATTTTCTTTCAATAAATCTGAACAACGATTTTTAGTGATCTCACATCTTTCAAAATCAGATTTCAAAACCAAATTTTCATCATTGAGTAACTTTATTTTGGTTTGGGACTCAGCAATCTCAGACTCTAAATGTTTTCGACTTTCAGACTCAAATTTCTTTAAATTTTCAATCTCGTTTTCAAGTTCTTTCAAAATCGAATTCGATTTCAACAAATTTTCCTTTTCAGCAATTTCAAGTTTGGAATATATATCAGTCTTAAAACTTTCAAGTTCTATTTTCAAAAGATTATTCAAATTTGATAACTCAGCCTTGTTCTCATTTAAGATCAAAATTTCATTTTCAAACTTTTCAATATTTTTATTGAAATGAACAAGATTGGTTTTCAATTTCAGACAATTTTTGCAAACTGAATTTGAAGAATTTTTAAAATAGTCAAGCTGTGATTCCAAATAATCAATTTTGCTGGTCAACTCAGAATTCCCAGATTTCAGAGATTTGTTTTTAGATTTGAGTTTATCAACAGATTTAGTTAAATCAACACACATATAAACCAAATCTTCGTATGAGAAATTTTCATCTTCAGCATCTGTTGATTCTTCATCATCTGATCCTTCTGAATTTTCATTTGTAAATCCTGTTAAACAGACTTCTGAATCTGAGTTGACTTTCTCTGGTTTTGAGCTGCAGTTGTCAATTTGTCCAAACTTTGTATTGAGAGCTATCCAGATTTCCTGCGCAGTTAAACAATGGGAGATCAGACTGTATTGATCATTGTCAAGATAAGAATACAGAATATGTGTAGCACGAGAATTAAAAACTTTATCTACCATATCGTACCCATTGATAACAACATCCCAACATTTAATATTGACAGATTTTAAATAAAATTCCATTCTGGATTTCCAGTTTAAAAAATCTGTTCCAGTGAAAATAGTTGGAGATGAACTGGACTGACTCTCTATCGACTGACAACAAGGATTCACCATTTCTCTAGAGTTAAAGAAATACCTGCTCTGATACCACTTGTTGGATCTAGATTAACCCTAGAGGGGGGGGGGGGTGAATAGGGTTTATCACAGTTTTTAACTGAAATGAAAAAACTGACAGGATATTAAAATAATAAACAGATCACAGAGAATATCAGGAACTGAAATGCAGAAAATAAATCACACACAGATATACCCAGCTTCGGCAAAACCCTGCCTACTGCTGCATTTCTAAGGTTTCTACTAGGTGATAGAACAGTTCCCGCATACAAGACCATGTACACTCGCAAACCCCTGCTCCTATTCTAACCCTACGCTCAAAACCCTAGACTGATCCAATCCCCTAGATCAGATTTCCCGAATTACAAACCCTGTAACTCGTAATTCCAGATTTTACAGACACTGAAACTGGCAGTCAACACCTTGACTGATATCCTAGACTTAACAGATCTAGACACTGATTCGTTTGTTTACAAAAGAAATTCAAAATGCAAAAATAAAAACAATACAATTTAAAATAACAAAGAAAAAGCCTAAGGAGATTAATTTAAAGGGGTCATCCCCTTTTAAAAAAAAACATCTAAATCCCCTTTTCATTTCTTGGCCGGCCTCTTGCAATTTGGTTTAGCCCATTCTCTTTTCCTCTGAGAAAAAAATGGCGGTTGTCCCTTTGAACTAGGGTTTTCCTTTGAGTTCTTCAAATCGAATTTTAGGTCAGTTGAATTTGCTGAGAGAAGATGTAATCTCGGATGAGCTTCACGTGGTGTTGTTCTCTGGTGCTTCGATTTGTGAGTTGCTTTCTGGCGATCAAAAACCTAAACGTACGTGAGTGTTTTTAACCTTGATGCTTTGAATTTGCTTAAATTGATTTGTGGGTTTTCGATGTCTGCCTGTGATGAAGTAGGTGTAAATATATAGGATTTAAAATCCTTATAATACTCTGATTTCACGTGAAATTGGCCGATCTGTATTTTGCTCCTTTATTTGTGCGGTTTCCCTCTTTGATTTCCTTGATTGAAATCGGCATCAGATGATTTTTGCTGCTTTTTTGATTCACCGGCTTTGAATGGAATTGAATTCCTTGAATTTGATATGGGTTTCTCGGCTTGAATGTTTGTGGCCCCTTGCTGTTTGACTTCCTGTTTATGCTCCACGGCCTGGAAATATAAATTGGCCTTGATAGAATTGACTTTGATTGCTTTCCAGATGTGAATCCCTGAAATTTTGCATTGTGAAACAATCTCTGGAAAATTTAAAAAGCGTTCCCTTTTAGTCCTTGCGTGATTGAAGAAATATTTGTGGAAATGTTTTTAAAAACTTGCTTTCAATCTTCCTGATTCTTGCCGAGTATTAAAACTGGAAATATGCTTCAGATTTTCTGGATAGTAAATTTGTGGCTCGCTTGAAAGATAGATTTTCTGAGAATTTGTTTGGATTTCCTGATTTGCAAAATTAAAACAGGAACAAAAAAAAAAAATTGTTTCCTATAGTTCCTTGTGTGATTTCTGGCATTGACAAATTTCCTTGATTTTCATTGAATATGGCAAAAAGATATTTGCCCATTTAAAAGCCGATTTCCTTAAAAAAAAAATCTGATTTATGCATGATTGAATTCGATTGAACCATTTCAGGAAACAAAGATGAAAGAAAAAACTTGTTTCCTATAATTGCTGAATTTAATTCTGCCTAGTCACCATACCAAAAATAATTGAATCCAATCTTTATTTTTCCAAGATTGATTGTGTAAGTCTGAAAAGAATTAATTTGATTTCAAAGCTGCATTACTCCTTCCTGAAATGTCATATTCACATGATTCGGTCTGGCTCATTTTACATGTTATCACCACTTGTTTAAGTTGCTGTTTTTCATGCTGAGATCATGCTATCCATGCTGTTGTGTTGCTTTGCCTTTGCACATATACATTAAAAAAACTGCACCATATATAAATTGCCATGCTGAGATGAAAGCTGCAATTACTTGTTTTCATTTGCATTCTCACATATTGATCTTCATGTACACACAAACTTTGTTGCTGTGTATAACCATGATCTGCATTGTACTTGAAATGATGTGTCCCACCATGCTGCTGTGCTAAGTTTGACGCTTCACTATGTTGTGATATTGCTCCAGTGTGTGTTGTTGGTCGACCATTTGGAACTGGACTTGATTCACTTTGATCATCCATGCTGGATGAATGCTTTGTCATGTGTGTTCATCCTTGTCTGCATAAATGAACTTTGACATGCATGAACCATTTTGTATTTTGAGAAGTATGCTGCACCTATTATTTTTGACCTTGCTGAGCGTACACGTCCTTATATTTGGTACACCTACTGCCATGCATTAACATGCTAGCATCTGCACCATATTGAGTCATTTACACTTGATCACTTGCTTGACTTCTTGACTCGTCTCATGCTCACTGTTTTTACTGTATCAACTTTGATCATGATGCTCCATATACATGACTTGCTGTGTTTTACTCATGCTGACTTGGACTCGACCATTTTGAGTTTGCTGTTTGATTTTTGCATTGAGTTGTTTTTCATGAATGCACTGAGTCGAGCAGGTCCAAGTGGCTACTCCTCAGTTGCGCGCTGATTGGCAAGGCAGTGCACACGTGTATATTTGTACACGTGTGTATATGCAGCCATCAGTCAAGTTTTCCTGTCCCTGCACTGTAATATGTGTATATACATACACATGTATGTGTATACATGTATCGTGCTCGTGCTATATTTATATACATCAGATCAAGTCATGAAAAAGGATGAGAAACACACCAGAAATCTGAGGCAAATAAAATTCAAAAAAAAAAAAAAATTATATTTGCATATATTCAGTATTATTTCTATTGCAGTATACTGTGTGTTTCTGTTTCATGTGTGACAGGTAAGCGGGGATGACTGGACTGACTGTGATGACTGGACTGACAATGACTGGACTGAAAGCTGAGGATAAGAAGACAGTGTGTGGTGTCAATGAATGTATGAGTCTGTATATACAAGTGAAAATGGAAATATATGAAATGTAACTGTGTATATGTTGTGTGTATGTATGACTGAGTGACAATGAATGAACTGTACTGAGGATCTGTGAGAGAATTGTACAGATATATGTAATAAACAAATTTGATTGAAATAAAATATCATTTTATTGTTGTCAAACGAACTTGTCTATTATATTCTGTTTATATACAATATACAGTGAATGTTTAAATAGCAGAGTTGTACTATTTGAGTGTGAGAAATATAATATTCAATTCAAATATTATATTCCTATCTGTGTTGTATATATAAAACATTACAATAACAAACACATTTATAATAATATATATTTGTTTGTTATCATCAAACAAAAATCATATAATTGTGTATACAACACCGTTATATACAACAAGCACTTCATCTCTTAATCCATTAACATTGGGTACAACTAGTCTTCCATTCTTTCTAAGCCAACGATCTCGATCAAGCCCATACTTGTTCCTATCTCCGTCGATTCCCACGTTTAACTTTGAGATGATTTCCAATAGGTTAGGATCGTTCCTTTGACTGGAACCAATCCACTCAATCAAAGTGGGTCTGATCGTCAAACTAGCTAACATTTTTGGATCCAATCCGCACTTTGGTCTGAAATCATACCCAGCGATGTACTCCAGTTGCTTCCATTCTAGAAACATAGCCCCTAAGCTGGCATGTCTTCTACTCAATGCATCATCCACTGCATTTCCCTTTCCTGGTGTATATGCGATGTCGAAATGATAGGAAGCCAAGAATTCTAACCATCTTTGCTACTAGAGATTTAGATCTTTCTGAGAGAAGAGACACTTTAACGATTTATGATCGGTAAACAACTCGAATCTTACTCCCAAGAGATAATGTCTCCACATCTTCAGTGCAAACACGATCGCTGCCAATTCCAAATCATGGGTATGGTATCTTTTCTCATGCGGTTTCAGTTGCCGACTTGCATAAGCTACAACCCTACCTCCTTGCATCAATACAACACCTAGTCTGGTACCACTTGCATCCGTATATACCATTATTTCTTCATTCCCCTTAGGTATGACTAACACTGGTGCACATGTCAACTTTTCCTTTAGGCTCTTGAATGCATTCTCGCACCTTTCGTCCTAGACGAAGGCTTGATTCTTCTTGGTCAACTGAGTCAACGGTGCTGCTATCTTGGAGAAGTCTTGGATAAACTTACGATAATATCCGGCTAATCCCAAGAAACTTCTTATGTCCATTGCATTCTTGGGCGTAGACCAATCTTATACCGTAGCCAACTCCGCAGGGTCCACGGCAATATCATTCTCTGAAACAACATGGCCCAAGAATCTCACTTCCCTCCTCTAAAAGTGACACTTAGAGAATTTTGCTTTCAACTGGTGTTTTCTCAACACCTCCATCACTATCCTCAAATGTTCCTTGTGTTCTTCCTCTGTCCTCGAATAGACCAAAATATCATCCACGAACACAAGGACAAACTTATTCAACTGATCACTGAATACCCTATTCATAAGATCCACAAAGTATGCTGGGGCATTGGTCAGCCCGAATGGCATGACCAACCACTCATAAAATCCAGACGGTGTCCGAAATGTCGTTTTAGCTATACTCTCAGCTTCCACTCTAAGCTGATGAAAACCTGTCGCGAGATCTAACTGAGAGAATACTCACGTGCCACTCAACTGATCAAACAAATCACCTATCCGCGGTAGAGGATACTTATTCTTCCTCGTCACTTTATTCAACTCGCGGTAATCTACACACAAATGAAGGGAACCATCCGCCTTGGTAGCAAACACAACTGGTGCTCCCCATTCAGAAACACTCCTTCTAATAAATCCCTTCTTCAAAATATCGCTGACTCGCACCCCAAGCTCTCGCTGCTCCCTTGGTGCTATACGACGAAGTGGCATCACTATAGATCTGGCATCTTTCAGTAAATCAATGCGGAACTCAATCTCTCGGTGTGGTGGAAGCCCGGTCACTTCCTCGAAGACGTCCGGATACTGGCCAACCACGGGCAAAACTGAAAACTCACTGTGCAGGATGTCGAGGAATTTAGAAAACTAGCCATTACCCCATCACCGGGTAAACCACCAAACACTACCCTCCGCCTATCATCCGCTCTAGCTATCACAAAAAAGCCCTCATAGTCTACCACCACCCCATATCTTTGGAGCCAATTGACTCCCAAAATAATGCCAAACCCAGTAAAGCCCAAAACAAAACAATCACAACCAAACATGCATCCATGACTCGATAAGACCACATTACGACAAATCATGCTAAGGTTAGTTGAACCACCAATCGGGTTTGTCACTACTAAAGGCCTATCGACAATCTCGGGTTCCAATCCCAACCTATCTACCAGGTCACTAGATATGAAAGAACTGGAAGCCCTGGTATCAAACAAAACTCTAACAGGAACATCATAAACAGAAAGCATACCTTGAATAACGACATTCTTTCCCTTCTTCGCCGCAGTTGGGGCATTCGACGAAGAAGGAATAGCATTAAGGGCATATGCTTTCACCATCTACTTTTCTTTAGGGGGTTGCGGACACTTGTCCTTGTGATGTCCCACTTGGCCACAGTTGAAGCACTTCCTATCCGCTGGCTTGGCCCGACACTCTTTGGCATGGTGGCCCTTCTTACCATAGCTGAAGCACTCAACATCTTGCTTATTCCTTTTCTTCTGGCCATCCTTGGTCTGATTCTGCTTTCTCTTATTTTGAGAACCATTCTTGCCTCCACCGCTTTCTTGCGGCTTTGGCTCCTCTGTAGATGCGACCTCAATCTTCGACTTACGGTAAAGACTCTCTGACCTCAATGCTTTCCCCACAATAGATTCAAACATCTCATCGATATGGTTAATAAGCCTTTCCCCCAAGTATCCATCCAAACCAGTTATGAACTTCTCGTTCTTCTTCTCGGCAGTATCAATAAGAGATAACCCATATTTCGACAAAGTGTCGAATTCGGCAACATACTCCGAGACAGCTCTACCATTCTGCTTGAGTTCCAACAATTTCTTAAACAGCACTGACTTCTGAGCAGCTGGAATGAACTTATCGGTAAAGCGAGCCTTAAACTGATCCCAAGTAATCTGATCCTCGGGAGTAGCTGCCTTTATAGCATTCCACCAATTCATTGCCCATCCTTGCAGCTGACGGGATGCTAGCCTTCTCTTCATCGCATCCTCGATACCCAAATCTTTGAAGATACGCTCGCAGCTATCCAACCAATCCTGAACATCCGTAGCCGACTCCGTTCCGTGGAACGGCTTCCCACCAAGACTCGTATAATCCTTATTCAGCTTGGTGAAATCGGCCCTAGGCGCCTGCACTATTGGACCACCACCATTACCAGCATTGGGAGTTGCCCTCTGAACATCTCTAAGAATCTCTCTTATGAGGTCAGTAAACATCGTCCTCATGTCAGCAGCATTCCCGTTATTGGCACCTCTACCGGCACCTCTTGCGTATCGGCTCATCTTCAATCTGTAAAGAGAAAACAATTAACCATCCTCTTTGTGGTGTCAGTGCAGTGCGACTTCATCCTTAGATATATTAATAGTATATATATAGCTTTTGAAAACCAAAATAATCACAAATACGCGCACTCATATATGTATTATCTCTCCCTGGTGTCTTTCCCTAGGTTAATTACGCAGCCAAGAGCTCTGATACCAAGTGTGACAGCCCGCCCTGCACCAGCTGGCATTTCCTCCGAAAGTGCGCTGTGCACATGCCCGACAAGCACGGAACAATCGCCAAAGAAAGGAAATAAGAGAATGAACTAATCGGAAACCATGTAGAATGTCTCGCAGCGCATGGAACAAAATATAATAATAATGTACATGACATAAAACAGGTGAGACAGTGCATAAGCTGATAACTAAAACCAACATCAACATCATCATCAGAGTAGCGGAAATCCAAATACAACTTATTACAACTTTCCAAATTACTGTCTCTAAACAAAAGAAAGAAAGGTACACTACTAATGCCCAAAGCAGTGACCGCAGCAACACAGGAAGAATGTGTGTGTGTGTATATATATATATATATATATATCATACGTGGAAGCCTCCTGCTCGTCTCCGGTACAACTACTAGTGCATACCACCTAACCTATCTCTAGTCTGCTCGAGAGAGCACCCAGAGTAATAAGAAGAGACATAAAACTCTGGGTCAGACAAAAAGTCTGGTATGAGCGATAAGCAGCTAAACAGAACAATAACAGGTATACTAAACCGTACCTGAGCATGGACCTGCAACCAAAGAGTTAGCACTACATACTGTACAATACTCTAAGGTGCCACTAACACATGGTATAAAGAATACGGGGGTAGGGGTGTGTATGTCATAATGAAGGCAAACAATCAAACATAGCAACCATTCTCACATCTCTCACTCAGTGCGTAAAGCATACGATGTCCACCACTGTCAATCACTAGACCCATCGAAGTAGTGACGGAGTTCGACTTGTACAACTACTGCTACTACCAAGCTTATCCCATGGAGTCATGACCAAATCTTTACAAATGACCCCACTTCATTGGTCTATAGCTCTTTAGTCGTACCTAGGCCACTGTGGCCCTGAATCCGTTCACGTACCCCCTACACATAGTGATCTAAAGTTACAGACATCGACAACCCCTTAGCACACGCCCCGTAGCAAAGCCCATCTCATGAAGTTCCCTACTTGGTTCCCATCTAGATCCTGAGGTACAACTCCTCATTTGGACTTCCTTTGCATCTCGGGTTTAGGTCTACTTGGTGTTCGATCCTCCGGTTTGGTTCGGTTCGCCCACTCCTGCTTGGTTCGGTTCGAATGCTCCTTTCTAGTTCAGTTCGGGTGCTCGGATGCTCTTATTTGGTTCGGGTCGGAGTCCCCTATCCGGTTCGGATCGGATGCCCCTATCCGGTTCGGATCGGATGCCCCTATCCGGTTGCTCCTATCTGAATGCTTCTATCCGATGCTCCTATCCGAATGCTCCTATCCGGATGCTCCTATCCGAATGCTCCTATCTGAATGCTCCTATCTAGATGCTCCTATCTGAACGCACCTATCCGAATGCTCCTATCCGAATGCTCCTATCCGAATGCTCCTATCTGAATGCTCCTATCCGAATGCTCCTATCCGATTTGCTGCAAGTTTTTCCAGCAAGCTATTTTTGCCAAACGACGGCGTTTTCAACCATTCTAACTTTACTATGCAATCACAAAATATACCATACAGTCATAGCAACATGTATAATCATCCACAAACACTAAAACAACAATATGACATGTTTATATGGATCAAACATACCCAAAAACCCATGTTTTCCCCTTAATCATGTTTAACAACAACTAATGATAGGATTAGAAAAACTTAACCAAATTAACCCAAATTTCTATCAGAGCCCTAGAATATCATTTTAGAATTTTACAAATTTTTCCAGATTTTTCTGAGCTATAATTTCGCTAATTATCACTAATCACCCCTAATTAGCCGTGATTAGTGAAAAACAATGCAAATCACTTACGTTGCCACAAATAAAATACCAAATCTGAAATGATCCCCCATTTGGCGCTATTCCCAATGTAACACAGCAGCTCTAACCTTGCTTTTGTGCTTTCTCTCCTTAATTTGATGTAGTTTAAGCCAAAACTTGATTAAGAAGTGATTAGAGGTGTATTTAGATGTTGGAGGCCATTGTTATCTTGAAGAGAGGGTTTGTGGCGGCTGGAAAACTGAAATGAAATGAAGACCTAACTCATTTCAGCCTCCCCATAACTCTAATCCTAAAATGGGTTATGGGCCTATTTACTAATCACCTCATTTGGCCCGGTAAGCAGTTTTACACCTTCTGAAACTTGTTTCAGCCATATATCCCAAACGGTGAGCCCGTTTGGTTTATATGACCACTCTACGGAAAGGTAAACCATTATCCGGAGCCAATGGATGTGGTTTCAGGTCAAAACTCCTTTCCAATCAAAAGTTATAGCCAAAAAAAGATCAACTAGGGGCAAAACGGTCATTTAAAAATTTGCAAAAATCATGAACATGGGAAATGACCCCAATAGTCGTCTCCCAAAGTTACATGACCATACGACTTCGTATGTGAAAGAAATTAATATTCTACGATCCTTCGATGCGTAGAATGCGGGTCGTTACAACCATATCTCCAACGAGATCTGTTTCACGTGATTTATATCAAAAATCATATTTTTAACAACGCTACTCCATATATAAAAATCACATTTTATATTCACACCCTTCGTACAAAAAAATCATATTTTTATACTGCTACTTCATATAATAAAATCCAATTTTTATATCGTTCTTCATATAGTAAAATTTTAATGTGCCATTTGAATAAATAAAAATCACATTTTATTCTTCTATTCAAATAATAAAAATAATATTTTGATCTCTACATTATATATATAAAAATCGTATTTTTTTCAACACTTTTCATATATATGTAAATCTAATTTTTACATAGCTAAAAATTATTTTTTTATCTTACCATTTAAGTAATAAAAATCATATTTTTATTTTGAAACCATATACGTAAAAGTCAGATTTTTATGACGCTACATATATAGTAAAAATCAATTCTTTCTTGTCTAAAAAATAATCAAACCTTTCTTCTAAATAAAAATCTCACGTTTCTACATATAAAAATCTCACCTTTCTATATATAAAAACTTCATATGCTAAAAAGATCTAAACTTTATATGGTTAAAAATCTAAACTTTTCATATGTAAAAATCCAAACTTTCTTGCTTTAAAAATCTAATCTTTCTTACTTCAAAGATCTAATCTTTTCATGTATAAAAATATAAACTTGTCATGTTTAAAAATATAAACTTTTATTCATTTGAACACTACATAAAAATCAATTTTTTATTCATATGAACACTACATAAAAATCAAACTTTTATTCAAACGAACACTACATAAAAATCAAGTTTTTATTCATATGGACACTGCATAAAAATCAAATTTTTATGATATATAAAAATCTGAACTTGACTGTATATAAATAAAAATTATAAAAAAACTTACACCATTCGATCAGAGGATGGAGGGGGGTTTATGGCGTCGCTGGTGGGGGTCAGAGGTGCCGGCTGCGGTCTGAGGTGCTCCGGTGGGTGGCGGTAGGCGAGGTGGCTCAATTTTTGGAGGATTGGGGCATTAGGGTTTCACGGCGGTTTTGGGGAAGAAGGAGAGAGGCGGTGGGGGAAGAGGAGGAGCAGAGGAGTGGGAGGATCTAGGCGCGACGGCACGGTGGGCTAGGGGTGGTGGTCCGATGATAGGCGGAGGAGGAGGAGCGCTGAAATGAAGAGTGGAGATTTTTTTTCTTTTTTTCGTTTTCTGAAATGAACGTGGGAGGGAGTATAGAAGAGGGGGTGATTATATATTTATTTTAATACTTAATTAAATCCTTAAAAGTTAACTTTTCTTTCGAACTCGATATGAGACCCAATGACTATCGCCCCTGGCTAATTACCACCATTCCGAACACAATGGGATATGTCCCGCAAGCTGATTCAGCTGTTTCAATTAGTTTCTGTTTAAATTAAAGTTTAAATCTATATATTCAATTTTTAAACGTACATTTCAATTTACCGGGGCCACATACTAACTCTAAAAATTCCCGAAAAATATTTTCTAGCTTCGTATTGACGATACGGTTCTAGCAAAAATAATTTTGTCAAATTCTGAGACCGTTTGAAAAATGGCCATTTTGTGGTCGATCAAAATTGATTGAATTGTTAAAACACGTTTTCTTTTTCCACGCTCACATGTTGATCCAGAAAATTATGAATTTTGGAATCTATCAATAACTCGACATCACGGATCCAACAAAAGTGGTTTCGTCAAAAACTGAGGCCGTTTGCAAAATTTCCATTTTTTAGGGCCAAAATTCCACAGCGACTATTCTGAATTTTCCACTGGACGTAACTTTTGATTCCCGCTATGAAATCTTGATTTTCCAGATTAGTTGGAAAGATATTTTCAAATAGATTCTAATATTTTTGGTTTCACTAAAATCTGGTTTATTTTGAATCCTGTACATTCATTTGAACTTTGAAATCGAAATTTCAAACTACCGCGCCATTTTCAATTCCTTTTATATTTAAAATAAATTTTTTATATTCTAACGAAAATCTATATAAATATATATGTTCTAATTCTATTCATAATAAATTTCTCGTCATCATTATTTAAAATAATTTATTTTAAATATTCAAAACTCATCAAAATTGCCAAAATAAAATTTTTAAATTGGCTCAGATTTTCCGGGTTATTACAATCTCCCCCACTTAAAACTTTTCGTCCGCGAAAAGGAACGAAACTGAAAGTTGTTTCACAAATCAACTCGACTTTCATTATTTTCATTATGGCCTAAGTTCTTCAACTTTTCAGTTTCTAAGAACTTTTCCAATTTTTCAAAAATTTGGCTAACACCCTAAATTTTTGAAAAATTTCGCCATAACCTCCCCTGCACCGGGAGCTTCAGGATATTTCAAATAGCCTCCCATGGCCCTCACCAATCCAAAAGAAAAAGAAAAAGCCAAGCGGCTCATAAAATCATCTAATCCCCAAGAAATACAATAAACATATACCTATTTATCGGGCAAACAATTTTATTCTTCTACTCTAGCCTTCTTGCTATGACCTGTTCACACACACACACACACACATACACACATATACACACACACACACACATGCATGCATTTTCAATCAATTTTCAATATTTGATTCAATTCAGCCTAAATGGTTAAAAATATCAAACCAATAATCAAACAACATAAGCATCAATCAATTAATTGATTATCCTTTCAAATTCATAACTTTGATACATATATAGAAAATGTAACACCCCGTAATGTTAATATTGATGTTCATATATTAAAGAATAATTAATCTCAGATGTGAGAATTAAGTGGAACGGGTTACGCCATTGCGTTCGTCTCAGAATTCTGCTTAACATAGAGTCTGAGTTTGCGTAAAACGGACACCGTATGAAGGAGATATGGACGAACGAAGTTAGGAGGAAAAACCAGAAAAAAATTATAAATGCACTGGTGCACTTGGGAAGTGCGCCAGTACAAAAATACACTGGCACACTTCCCAAGTGCGCCCAGCCCGAGCAGAAAGCCTACACAGCTTTCTGGTGTGATCTGATCCATACTGTGACTCATTGCTGAGTCCTTTCTGACTCCTTGCTGAGTCATTAGGGCTGAGGTGTCACCCTATCCTGATTGAATGGTTTTGATTAACCCTAAGATCATCCGACGGCTCAAATTAAATTGAAATTCTATATAAACATGTGTAGACTCATACCTTAAAATCAAATAAAAATTGGAATCATCGCCGTCATGCTATCACCTTGCAACCTAGAGTAGCCGCCACCATTTGGGAGGAAGAAAAGCTAATAAACTCAATTCTATTCAACTCTAATCTAAATAATAACGAATCTACTATAAAGGCGAGCTAAATCAATTTCAGAACTAAGATTCCAGAACTCAAGACCTTCTTTGAGTTGTGAGTTTGATTTCTTTAATAAGATATTCAACAATTTAATTAGGTTGAGTTATGATTTGGGTTATATGGTTATATTGTGAATCATTGACCGTTATGTTATTATCTATGTTGTAAATCTATGATGTTATTATCTATGTTGTAAAGCTGTGATATTATTATCTATGTTGTAAATATAAGTTAATTGTTGGCTTATGTACAATCAATTCATAATGATGCTTCATATACTAGTTTGGTTATGTTTGTGGAACTAATTCATATGTTATATCATATGTATGTATGCTAGTTTTGATGTTAATTTAGATATGAATCATATGCAAGTTAGTGAGAATCATATACAACCTTACATGTTTCATGACATCTATTTTATGTGTAAACCGGATCTAAAGTTCGGCTATGACATGTGTTAGTTAGATGCAAGTTTACATCGTAGTTTATGTTGTATAAATCACATGTGCAAGTATATATATATGTTGGAGTATGAATCATGTAATGTAAGTTTGTGACTATTGCCTATGCAAGTTTACACCTTATGATTAGATCTATGACATCCATAGTTTATGTAAGTTTGTGACTTTGGCCTATGCAAGTTTTAAATGAAAAACCTTTTTCACACATGCAAGTTCACCCCTTATGTTTAGATCTAGTTTTTATTTTATGCATGTTGTGATGTTTTCTCTTTATTCCATAAGTTAGACTATTCAAGTCTAACATATATTTCACGTTAAACGAATGAACGTACAACGTAGGGCAATGGGGTAATATTGAATATACACATATTGATAATTGGTATGATATGGCCTGAATAAGGCATATAATTAATTTGTTTTAATTTAAGAAATTAATTGGAAAAAATAGCATATATGGACATAATTGTGTCAATTATGGACATAGTTAAATTTGTGATTGATTGACAATTTGAATAGGGAAATTAATTCAAATTGGGGATAATTAATTATGTATAATTAATCGCCTAAGACACGAGGTTAGACTCTTTTGTGGTGTAAGACTGCCCGGACCCCCCCGGCAAATCCAGCAGCCACAAATGCCAGTCTTATGTGGGAGGTCTTAGGCATAAATTAAATGCGTAACAGTTGTAAAGACAAGAGGTTAGGCTCGTTTGTGGTGTAAGTCTGCCCGGACCCGCCCGGCAAATCCAGCTGCCACAAATGCCAGTCTAATGTGGGAGGTATTTACAAGGTTACGGTCTCAATGAATTGAGAAACACTTAACCAGATAAACATGTAGTGGGACATGAGGGGGTTAAGTGGGTGACTTGGGTGGCATGTTGAATTTAGTGGGTGCCTTGGGTGGCATTTGAAATACGATTAGATGCACTTAACCAAGATTGAAACATGTAAGAAGACATGAATAAGAATGGAGTTAAGTGGGAAAAACCTTAGACGGGACCAAGCATATGTGGAAAGCTTGTGTCATGCATGGGGGCCCTTTTCAAACCAGTAGCCCATTAAGTATCTTTGTGGGCTCGACCAAAGTCGAGGACGGGACACGCGTACTGGATTCGATTGTAAGATGTCAAAATGGGTTAGCGGTGGCAACGCAAGTCCAACGGGGTCATGTGCGTGTGTGGGCCCAGGCTAGTAGGTAAGACGTTGTTGCATCGTGTAGATATAAGCCGTGCAATTTTGGATGTATCGGGTTGCCACTTTGGGGAGTGATACACTCCACTGTGGAGCCAGCACGAGTATCTATGAGTTAGGGATCCGATCGAATGGGGGTAGTAGGTACACCTAGTGGAGATAGGGGCAGGAGGCACCTATGAAGGCAGCTAGGGGTACACGAAACTACCATTATCATTATTTTGTTCTGTAGGCGGGATCAACCTTTAGGGTGACTAGTAGTGGTACAGTATAGTAATTATCCTATAGTGATTAGGGGCGTCTTCAACGTTATCTTTGTTCGTCTTATTTCTTTGTTTGCTCTGCCATACCCATTTGTTCATAGTCATTTCCTTATTTTCCAGCTTATGCCTTAGCCTAGTTATTTTGATAATTATATTGTTAAAGTTATCGCACTCGCCAGACATTATGTCTGACCCCCTTTTATTTCCACCTCTTTTCTTACTTCCCCCCCCCCCTCAGGTTTGCAAGGAGGGAAAACTACAGCTTAGTGCCGATTTCTTTCAGTTGCTTGAAGAGAGTAGATGTATCGCTTGGGACTCTCTCATCTTTATAGCTTTGCTTATGCTCAGTGGGGATTTATGCATTTATGTTATTTAAGTATTTGCTTCTTTATGTACTTTGAATTTTTTGGAAAAGACTATTGATCCTGATGTAATGGTTTTGGAGACTACTTATGTAAACTTGTTTTTGAATTATGATGCTATGAAATAAGTTTTAACTTCCGCTGCGTTGTTTTATTTATTTATTCTTGTAATTTATCTGTTCTATACAACAATAATGCTTCATGGACATTGATGCATTCCCTTTGTGAGTGACATTAATGGACATGTTGTGTTACACGTGGTATCAGAGCTATGATTACAAGAACAAATAAAAAGTTTTGGAAAGTGTTTTCAAAAGTATTATTTTCCTAGAAAGTATTTTCAAAAACTTGTTTTAAAGAAGCTATTTTCAAGGAAAGTTTACTTTAAAGGGCATAATCCCCGCAAGCCATAATCTCTCTTTCTCTTCCCTTGTTTTGAAACACTTTCTTTTCCTTTTCAGCATGTTTGGAGAATCTGAGATACCAGAGGGTGTTCATGTACCCGGTTGGTTTCGTCAATATCTCGAGGCTAGGGCCGCTGCCGCAGGTCCGACCAACGTTCCTCCTCATCCTCCCCCAGCTCCAGTCATTCCTCCATGTGGAGATACTTTCTCCAAGATATGTAAAGACTTTCGTTTGATGGGTGGAAAATCTTTTAGTGGGTCTGAAACGTTCATTGAAGCTAGAAATTGGTTTAAAGAAGTGGAGGATCTGTTTGGCATTTTTGATTTGGACGATTGTAAGAAGGTCCAATTGGCTTCTTGTTTGATGAAGGACGAAGCTTTGTTTTGATGGGAGGTCACTAATGTAGAGCATCCAGTTGATACATGGACGGATTTCAGACGTAGGTTTGAGGCAAAGTTTCTCTCACGGGCTGAAGAGAATCCATACATGGAAAAGTTTTTGGCATTAAGGCAAGGGAATCTATCAGTAAAATATTACGTCAACAAGTTCAATCAGTTGGTGATGTTTGGCTTGGACTTGGTGAATACACCCGAAAAGAAGGCCCTGAGATTTGTTAATGGTTTGAACGAGCCACAACATGGGTTAGCTATGACCCACATCCCTATGGGGGCCACCTTTGAGAGGGTATTGATATGGCACTTATGCATGAAGAGGAGAAAGGCGCCCATGCTAATAAGGCATCCGAGAAGAAAGGGGATCAAAAGAAACCGCAACAACAACAACAAAACAAGAAAGGCGGGAAGAACAATAATGGCAAAGGAAAGAAGAAGTGCTTTAATTGTGGGACACCAGGCCATCTGAGTAAAGACTGTAGGAAAAAGAAGAAGACTGGCTATTTCCACTATGGAGAGCCAGGTCATCTAGTTAAGGACTGCCCAAGGAAACATGGGCAAGAGCAAAGAACTTCTGGAGGGCAGCTTCAGGCTCTCCTGGCACCAGGGCAGGCAAGGGAGAAGATCCAAGCTCTCGCGGTCCCACCGCTGCAAGAACGAGGTAGCAACATTTCCGTTGAGAGTTTATTTTTTCTATTTGATCATCCTGTCCGTACTTTATTCGATTCTGGGGCATCACATTCGTTTATCTCTACATCATTAATTGAAACACTGCACTTAAATACTAGTCTTGTTGTGGATCCCATTGTAGTCTCAAATCCTATTGGTGGGTTGGCTAATTTATCCAAGGTTTGTAGGGATTTGAGATTGTCTATCTTAGGTGTTGGTTTTGAATGTAATGCTTTTGTGCTTGGTTTCATGGGCTATGGGTTGATTCTAGGAATGGATTGGTTGGCCAGATATGGTGCCATCCTAAATAGTGAACGAAGGGTAGTAAAATTGTTGACTCGTAGTGGAAAGACCCTTGATATTTCTTGTGACCCTAAAGGATCGGTGAAGCTTTGTTATCTTGAGTCACTTGATGCATCCAATGATGATTTACATTCTGTTCGTATAGTCCGTGAATACGTTGATGTCTTCGATGAGGTGAGGGGTCTACCCCCAAAACATGAGATAGACTTTCGTATTTATCTTGTAGACAATGCAAAACCAATATCTCTGCCAGTACGCCACATGGCTCCTTGTGAGAGGAGGGAACTCAATAAGCAAGTAGGGGAGTTGCTTGAGAAAGGGACCATAAGACGTAGTATATCAGAGTGGGGTGCTCCAGTAGTATTTGCCACGAAGGAGGATGGGTCCCTCAGACTTTGTGTGGACTATAGAGAACTTAATAAGCTTACTAAGAAGAATAGGCACCCACTGCCGAGGATTGACGATCTCTTCGATCAGTTAGTTGGCGCCTCAGTGTTTTCGCAGTTGGACTTAGCCACTGGTTTCCATCAGTTGAGAGTGGCCGAGGATAGCATATACAAGACTTCCTTTAGGACTCCGGACAGTTTCTATGAGTGGCCTGTGATGCCCTTCGGTTTGACAAACTCCCCCGCATACTTTGTTGACTTGATGAGTAGGGTGTTTAGGGAGTACCTTAATAAATTCGTGGTGCTCTTTGTGGATGACATCTTGGTCTTTTCTAAGAGTGAAGAAGAGAATGCCCTACATCTTAGGGAAGTTTTGGAGACCCTTCGAGCGCATAACCTTAAAGCTAAATTTTCTAAATGTCACTTTTGGAGGAAGGAAGCGCGATTCTTAGGGCACGTGGTTTCCAAAGAAGGGATAGTTGTGGATCCCGCGAAGGTGGTGGCCATCCAAGATTGGAAGGTCCTTAAAAATGCTACCAAGGTAAGGAGTTTCTTGGGGTTAGCTGGCTACTATAGGAAGTTTATCAAGAACTTCACAAAAATATCAGCCCTAGTAACACGCTTGACGAGAAGAACCTAGTTTTTACGTGGGACGTAGATTGTGATAATGCGTTCCAACGTTTATAGAGAGCTTTGACCACATCCCCAGTCTTAGTGTTGCCAGATGGGAGTAAGCCATTTACCGTTTATACCGATACTTGTGGGACATGACTAGGCGCAGTCTTAATGCAAGAGGGAAGGGTAATAGCCTATGGAGGAAGGCAGTTGAGAGTACATGAGAGAAATTACACTACGCATGACCTAGAGTTGGCCGCTATTGTTTTCGCGCTTAAGTCTTGGCGCCATTATCTTCTTGGCGGGAAATTCGAATTGTTCACTGACTACAAATCGCTAAAATACTTGTTCTCTCAGAAGGACTTAAAATTAAGGCAGCAAAGGTGGATGGAATTCTTAGCGTCCTACGATTTTGAGATAGCATATACCCCTGGCAAGGGTAACGTGGTGGCAGACGCCTTAAGTAGGAAAAGGTTGTCCTTGAGTCCATTGTTTGTTGAGCGGCAAAGCTTAGAGTTCATCTCTACGTCTGACTTTAGACCTTCCATTGACTTTGTACCGGGTTTGCTAGCATCCTTAGAAGTCAAACCTACGCTTTTGGGACGGATTAGTGAGGCACAGTGAGATGACCCACAGTTGGTTGAGTTAGTAGAGAAGCTCATAAGGGGGGAGTCGTCGAGCCATCTCAGTTGGTATACCCTAGATGAAAAGGGTTGGTTACGTAGGGACAGTAGACTTTGTGTACCATGAGACGAGAATTTGAGAAAGACCATTCTTGATGATGCACATCGTTCGAAGATGACCATTCATCCCGGCAGGGACAAGATGTACATGGACATGAGACAAGTTTAATTTTGGGCCGGAATGAAGAAGGACGTGGCTGAGTTTGTCGCTAGATGCTTGGTGTTCCAACACGTAAAAGCGATGCAAAAGAAGCTCGGTGGGTTTCTTCACCCATTGAAGGTCCCACAATGGAAGTGGGAGAGTGTTTCGATGGACTTTGTTAATGGGTTACCGAGATCGAGGAAGCATATTACGGGGATTTGGGTCGTGGTAGACAGATTTACTAAGAGCGCCCATTTCATTCCCGTGAAGAGTAAGAGGACTGCTCCATGGTTAGCCTCCGTATACATTCGAAAGATAGTTCGTTTGCACGGTGTTCCTTCTAGCATAGTGAGCGATCGCGATCTTATCTTTACTAGCGAGTTTTGGAAGAGCTTGCAAGAGGTGGTAGGGACTCAATTATGTTTGAGCACCGCATATCATCCTTAGACGGACGGCCAGACTGAGAGGGTGAATCGTATTCTAGAGGACCTATTGAGGCTATGTGTTTTAGACATCGGAGGTACATGGGAGGAGCATCTTCCTTTGGTGGGGTTCGCATATAATAATAGCTTTCAGTCTAGCATTGGCATGGCACCTTTCAAGGCTCTTTATGGGCGGCCGTGTCGTTCGCCTACTTGTTGGTGGGAATCTACGGATAAGATCTTGCTTGTGCCCGATATGATTAGAGAGACTTTGGAAAAGATAGATTTGATTCAAAGGAGGATGAAGACGGCGCAAGATAGGCAGAAATCTTATGCGGACAAGAGGGGGACAGATCTTGAGTTTGATATTGGGGACATGGTCTTTATCAAGGTGTCTCCATTACAAAATGTTGTTCGCTTTGGGTCCGTTAGGAAGTTAGCACCAAGGTTCATAGGGCCGTTTCCTATTAAGGAGAGGATCAGACAGATGGCGTATAGAGTGGAGTTGCCCGAGAGACTTAGTGGTGTACACGACGTATTCCATGTATCACACATGAGGAAGTTCTTGCATGAGACCGCGGAAGTGGTAGAGCCGAGATTTCTTAGAGAGTTGGAGACACAGCGTGATGCGATGATTCGACGAGCTCCTATGTGCATTCTTGGGTCGGAGATTAAGAAGTTGAGGAATCGAGAGGTCAGGCTAGTCAAAGTGCAATGGGGAGATGATGAGAGCGACGCTACTTGGGAGACGGAAGAGAAGATGCGTTTATTGTAACCTTTTCTTTTCGAGGGTATTTCTTTTAATTTCTACTTTATCGCTTAGCTTGTACTTGTTCTATCTTTAGTAGATAGGGTAGTCCTATGGTTGAAACATGTGTTTGAGACATGTTATGTATGATGGATGCATGTGGATGCAAGTGTTTACTAGTGGTTGCTCGCGGATGCATATACACACACTTTAGGCACTAGATCGGCTCAATCACCTTCATGTTGCATATAAATGTGTGTGCATATTTAAATTTATGGATGTATAATGGTTGTGTTATCATATGGATGCTGCATTTTGATGAATGGTTGTGCACACATGTAGAAATAATATGTATCGATAGGATTCTTTCGCATACATAATGGACTATCATGATTTTCATCAAGGAAGTCAACTGAATCAGTAGAACGCCTGATTTTTCATTAGATAAGGAACATATAAACACACTCCTTGCATATGATCATACAACATTAGAAATTTTGTAAGTACAATGGATGCCTGTGTTTGATGGTTGAGTAGATGGATGATTGGATGTTAGGATATGAATTCTCCTTAACTTGGAGATTTCGGGGGCGAAATCCTTTAAGGAGGGGAGAATGTAATACCCCGTAATTTTAATATTAATGTTCACAAATTAAAGAATAATTAATCTCAGATGTGAGAATTAAGGGAAACGGGTTATGCTATTGCGTTCGTCTCGGAATTCTGCTTGAGAAAGAGTCTGAGTTTGCGAAAAACGGGCAACGTATGAAGGAGATATGGACGAACGAAGTTAGGCGGAAAAACCAGAAAAAAATATAAATGCACTGGCGCACTTGGGAAGTGCGCCAGTACAAAAATACACTGGGGCACTTCCCAAGTGTGCCCAGGCTGAGCAGAAAGCCTGCACAGCTTTTTGGTGTGATCTTATCCATACTGTGATTCATTGCTGAGTCCTTTCTGACTCCTTGCTGAGTCATTAGGGCTGAGGTGTCATCTTATCCTGACTGAATGGTTTTGATTAACCCTAAGATCATCCGACAGCTCAAATTAAACTAAAATTGTATATAAACATGTGTATACTCAAACCCTAAAATCAAATAAGAATTGGAATCATGGTCGTCATGCTATCACCTTGCAACCTAGAGTAGCCGCCACCATTTAGGAGGAAGAAAATCTAATCAACTCAATTCTATTCAACTCTAATCTAAACAATAACGAATCTATTACAAAGGTGAGCTAAATCAATTTCAGAACTCAGATTCCAGAACTCAAGACCATCTTTGAGTTGTGAGTTCGATTTCTTTAATAAGATAATTAACAATTTAATAAGGTTGAGTTATGATTTGGGTTATATGGTTATGTTGTGAATCATTGATTGTTATGTTATTATCTATGTTGTAAACCTATGATGTTATTATCTATGTTGTAAAGCTGTGATATTATTATTTATGTTGTAAATCTAAGTTAATTGTTGGCTTATGTACAATCAATTCAGAATGATGCTTCATATGCTAGTTTGGTTATGTTTGTGGAACTAATTCATATGTTAAATCAAATGTATGTATGCAAGCTTAGATGTTAATTTAGATATGAATCATATGCAAGTTAGTGAGAATCATATACAACCTTACATGTTTCATGACATCTATTTTATGTGTAAATTGGATCTAAAATTAGGCTATGACATGTGTGAGTTAGATGCAAGTTTACATCGTAGTTTATGTTGTATAAATCACATGTGCAAGTATATATATGTTGGAGTATGAATCATGTAATGTAAATTTGTGACTATTGCCCATGCAAGTTTACACCTTATGATTAGATCTATGACATCCATAGTTTATGCAAGTTTGTGACTTTGGCCTATGCAAGTTTTAGATAAAAACCTTATTCACACATGCAAGTTCACCCCTTATGTTTAGATCTAGTGTTTATTCTATGCATGTTGTGATGTTTTCTCTTTATTCCATAAGTTAGACAATTCGAGTCTAACATATATTTCATGTTAAACGAACGAACGTACAACGTGTGGCAATGGGGTAATATTGAATATACACATATTGATAATTGGTATGATATGGCTGGAATAAGGCATAAAATTTATTTACTTTAATTTAAGATATTAATTGAAAAAATGGCATTTATGGACATAATTGAGTCAATTATGGACAAAGTCAAATTTGTAATTGATTGACAATTTGAATAGGGAAATTAATTCAAATTGGGGATAATTAATTATGTGTAATTAATCGCCTAAGACACGAGGTTAGACTCTTTTGTGGTGTAAGACTGCCCGGACCCGACCGGCAAATCCAGTAGCCACAAATGCCAGTCTAACGTGGGAGGTCTTAGGCATAAATTAAATGTGTAACTATTGTAAAGACACGAGGTTAGGCTCATTTGTGGTGTAAGATTGCTCGGACCCGCCCAGCAAATCCAGCTGCCACAAATGCCAGTCTAATGTGGGAGGTCTTTACAAGGTTACAGTCTCAATGAATTAAGAAACACTTAACCAGATAAACATCTAGTGGGACATGAGGGGGTTAAGTGGGTGCCTTGGGTGGCATTTGAAATACGATTAGATGCACTTAGCCAAGATTGAAACATGTAAGAAGACATGAATAAGAATGGGGTTAAGTGGGAAAAACCTTAGAGGGGACCAAGCATAGGTAGAAAGCTTGTGTCATGCATGAGGGCCCTTTTCAAACCAGTAACCCATTAAGTATCTTTGTAGGCTCGACCCAAGTCGAGGACGGGATACGCGTACGGTATTTGATTATAAGAGGTCAAAACGGGTTAGCGGTGGCAATGCAAGTCCAACAGGGTCATGTGCGTGTATGCGCCCGGGCTGGTAGGTAAGACGTTGTTGCATCGTGTAGATATAAGCCATGCATTTTTGGATGTACCAGGTTGCCACTTTGGGGAGTGATACACTCCACTGTGTGGACAACACGGGTATCTACGAGTTAGGGAGCCGATCGAATGGGGGTAGTGGGTACACCTAGTGGAGATAGGGGCAGGCGGCACCTGTGAAGGCAACTAGGGGTACATGAAACTACCATTATCATTATTAAGTTCTGTAGGCGAGATCAACCTTTAGGGTGACTAGTAGTGGTGCAGTACAGTAATTATCCTATAGTGATTAGGGGCGTCTTTAACGTTATCTTTGTTAGTCTTATTTCTTTGTTTGCTCTGCCATACCCATTTGTTCACAGTCATTTCCTTATTTTCCAACTTATTCCTTAGCCTAGTTATTTTGATAATTATATTGTTAAAGTTATCGCACTCGCCAGACTTTATGTCTGACCCCCTTTTCTTTCCACCTGTTTTCTTCCTTTCCCCCCCTCAGGTTTGCAAAGAGGGAATACTACAGCTTAGTGCCGATTTCTTTCAGTTGCTTGAAGAGAGTAGATATATCGCTTGCGACTCTCTCATCTTTATGTCTTTGCTTATGCTCAGTGGGGATTTATGCATTTATGTTATTTAAGTATTTGCTTCTTTATGTACTTTGAAGTTTTTGGAAAAAACTATTGATCTTGATGTAATGGTTTTGGAGACTACTTATGTAAACTCGTTTTTGAGTTATGATGTTATGAAATAAGTTTTAACTTCCGCTGTGTTTTATTTATTTATTTATTCTTGTAATTTATCTGTTCTATACAACAATAATGCTTCATGGACATTGATGCATTCCCTTTGTGAGTGACATTAATGGAGGTGGGGTGTTACAGTAAATCATGTTTTTGATGCCAAATCACAACAATATATCCTATCTAGTTTTGGTTCTCACACCAGTCAATTGGAAATATATAAATATCACACCTTCGAAACTCGAACATAAATACTAATGAAGTCATGACAATTATCAGTACCATCTCCGGGCAACTAGAGTGTGACTCCATATTTATCCAGTATATTAGAACTTCAAATACACGCGGACTAGACGTATAAGCAGAGTCTTTATATACTTGATTGTCCAAATTCAATATAAAATAAATAATCAAATACGAATAATTGATTTAATTTTCAAAACAAAAATTGTTTTCATTTTAAAAATATAGTCTTCACACTCATTCTAGGATACTACTGATCCCATCTCTAACGAGTCATTCTCATTGGATACTACTAATCCAATCTCTAATGAATTCTTTCATTTGGTTCTAATGTGTCTTGTTCTCCAAGCTCTGTAAACGAAAGCTCTGATACCAAGCTATAACGACCCGAAATCCCCCTTACGGGAAGCACGGCTTGAGTTGAAAACAAGCCACATCGGGACACAAATAGAAGAACATTTCATTGCTTATTACAACAATTTCATCAGAATACAAGAATCGACAGAGTATAAAAAAATATAATACATAAGAGAAATAACAGAGATTTAAATACATTACTGCAGCGGAAAAATAATACAATACACAACTGAAAGAGATATACGGATACAAAGCTTTCCGGATATCATTCCAGTTGTAAACCAGGTTCCTGTGAATAAAAATCTGCAAAACCCAAACTATTAGCTGCCCGTGTGGAAAATAGGGGCACCCAGAGTTTAGGTTAAAACAATAAACTCCAGGTCCGTCATGTGACTAGTGTGAGGATTATAACAGTTATTAATCTTTATTTTAAAGTTAGGTAAATCAAGGGACCACGCCGTATAACACGGAACGGGTTTCCTCCCAAGAATACCAGTGCATAAATCAACAGCGCAATGCTCAATAAAGAACAATGAAGCTATTATAAGACCCATGTCCTATCACATAATGCAACACAACCGGAGGATAGGGTTTTACCTTATAATAGTCAAAGAATGCTTGGTATGCTAAATTTCATGTTTTATTATTACTATAAGTGTATAGTGTCAAAACAGTTTCAATCATAAGTATCAATCATAGACGGCATAAGTGCCCCATACCACTATGTTGCCATATATAGGTTTTACAATCAAAACCGCAAAGTCATGTATTGGAAGTTGGATTTCCATCTGTGAACCGAGGCAAGGGATCGTCCTCTACCGAATTCGAGACGCTCTAGCCTGCCCCTCAGGAAAGCATGCAAGAAAGCCTTGGATCGTCAGGGCTGGTCCACCGATGTGGATTATTATGCCTGAACAATGCGTTTCCCCGCCCTTTGGGGCGTAAATGAGCCAAATGACTCCATCGGCTCCACATAGTCACCGATAAATCCGAGGCGCCTCACAATCCAACAACCACACAGGTGAAAATAATATAAATGTCAGGGCCGGTAGGTCACTGACACCACCCTAGCTAGAAGGAAACGCGTGCCCTCCCTGATGTCCTCTCCCGTTTCTGCTTCACAACCGAGGTGTGAGGCTCGCGAATCAATGTTACACAAAGTTATGCCACACAGGCGGTGCTTTGATCATCAACCACAAGACTTTTCTTTTCAACAGAAGCCTTGATCAATTGCCACTTAGGCATGCCACACAGGCAATTCACACCATGCGACTGATGTCTATCGATATACAACCTCTGATCCCGTACGTCTCAGAGAAGGGTGAAGTAAGGGAACGAATTCCCCTTCATCAGGAAGACGTATATTTAATAGAGATCAATCAACATAGAGAAAAATCCAATGTCAGACACACAGTCCATACAAGTTTGTTCTGGGTCTGAACAAAACCGGAGGAACCTTATTCCTCGCATATCCATCGATCTCCAAATACGTCTGGACGATCACCAACCGATTCCCTCCTTTTGGGTGTACAACCCAATCGAGATCATCAGTAATCACCCAAACGATGTGAAGACATCCAGTCTTAGACCACCGTCTTCATCCTCGACACATCATCGAATCAGTTATTCAGAATGGGATAAACCCGGTCTTTCTGAATAACTCGTGTATATAATAAACAAGTGTAACACAAACACAATATACGCCTCATTCCAATTTAGAATATTCTTTTTTTCGAATATTCTTATACTTTAGGAAAGGTTCCCATTAATTTTATCAAAGATAAATTCTTTAAATTTATTATTTAATCTTCTTTTGAATATTAATTCAAATTAGTCGGGATTAGCGAACCACACCGAAGTAATCATTTATTTTATTTACCCGATCCCAACCTATTCATCCATAAAGTAAAAGTGGTCATACTTCATATCTAACACCACAGTGTTATCGGTAAATTCAATTAACATTTCACGTTCAAATCTAATTAAAGATTTAACTATCGCCTGGAGCAAAACTGGTGATACTCCATTCTCGATTATTTCAATCTAATTAAAGATTCATTAAAACTCCACTTGGTTTTAATCTTCCCAATAATCAATATCCTATCTTTAACTGGGTTAAAGAACCAGTGTCATCTAAAACACGGTTCACGGTAAACCTAAAATCACATTCTATTCCATCAGGCTTAAATCGTAAATTGGCAAGTGAATAATTCCCTAAGTGTTAACCCCGAAGGTCGAAACCATTCACGACAACCCATAATCACGAAATCCGTTGGGTTTAACTCCGTTGGGTTAAAGAACAATATTAGTTAGTTTCTTATTTTCTTAACTACGTTGGGTTTAAGAACAATATTATTAAAGATACCATTCACGACAACCCATAATCACATTTGATATTAAATACAAGGCTCTAAATAGAAAATATATCGGCTTATATTCAATATCAAATTCTACGACCAATAAATATCGTACTGGAAATAACGATATTAATATGTCTTAACTCCGTTGGGTTTAAGAACAATATTATTAAAGATACCATTCACGACAACCCATAATCACATTTGATATTAAATACAAGGCTCTAAATAGAAAATATATCGACTTATATTCAATATCAAATTCTACGACCAATAAATATCGTACTGGAAATAACGATATTAATATGTCTTTCAACTTTCCATAACAATATCTGTATAATCACGAAATCCAACATCAAAATATTCCAAAGACAATTTCGATTCAAACCCATTTCCACTTTATATATTGGAAATTCTGGTTATTTTCAAAACCATTTCAAATCCACTTTATTTATTTTAAAAATAAATGGGATTATAATTCTAGTTCAAAACTAGTTCATTTCGATAAAAATCTATTTTTATCTTTTCAAATTTAGAATTTTTCATCCCAATTCTTCACAAATCATTTCTTATGATTTTACACAAATTATTACTATTTTTAATAATTTTATCAAGGCTCGTACAGTCGATTTCCATCAACGGCCAACGAATTGCACTTACAACGACCTTTTCCAAATTTGATTTGGACATAATTCCAAATCCAACCATTATATTTCAAATATCTAATATTCGTTAGAAAGCTCTTTTTGATATGAACCCAACGGTTCCAGTTTTAGGAGAATTCGATGGTCGGACTCATATGTCCATTCGAAATCAATGGTCGAAATTTGCAAACTGCCGCAGCGCGACGCGTTCTATTCAGGCAATTATATATATATATAATATATATGAATATATTATATATATTTCATCGACTTCCTTTCAAAACG
>JASFAX010004381.1:0-39536 GCA_030737875.1 Allium sativum
AGATAACAGTTGTCATAAGGTAATAGTATAGTCATGGTAACGATTGACATAAGGTGATAGCATAGTCATGGTAACGATTGACATAAGGTGATAGTCATAAACTTGTGACTAATAGCAGATTCAACATGATAATATGAGGGGTTTTTCTTTTTGATTTACAACATGAATAGGCCCCAAATCAATGTCATAGTAATATATCCAAAAGTCAAGATCCAAGATGAACAAGAATGGATGTAAAATAGTCTTCATACATAGGTCCAATTTCAATTTACATCATATTCATATTACATTTACAGTTTAAATCTAAAAATAACTGGGGCTTACAGATCGTGGTTCGAGAATTAGAAAAAGAGAGTCGATGTTGAATCTTTATATGCTTAGTCAAGTCCTAACAGAAATCCCCAAATCAGCAACGTAGTTTCGACGTAGAAGAAGTAGCCCCTTTCTCTAACTTTTCAGCCAGAATCAGAGCAGCATAAGGTCAGAAAGAATTTTGTGTAGAGAGACTAGTGTTAGTGGCTGTATATATAGGGTCAGGTCAACGAATGTAGACAGAAACGAGGCCAGAAACAACAAAGTGAATCAGCTTCAAAAGTGGGCTCGGCCACCAGGTCGACCCTCAGGTCGACACTATGGTCGACCTGGTCCTGGGAAGGTCGATTACATAGTCGACCCCCAGGTCGATCTGGTCCTGGGTAGGTCGACTACATAGTCGACCCCCAGGTCGACCTGGTCCTGGGCGGGAAATTTCCCGCCCAGTCCATTCTGAGGTTTGAATTCGAAATTCGAATCCTGAGCTGTTTTGAACTTGAAAACTTCTGAAAACTTTGAATGATCATAACTTGGTCATACGGACTCCGATTTTCGAAAACTCGGACTCGTTTCCAAGAAGAATTTCGAGACGAACGCAATGGCGTAACCCGTTTCCCTTGATTCTTATTTTAAAAATTAATTCTGCTTTGATTTATGGTTATTACACGTTATAAAAATACGGGTTGTAACACTCACCCTCATGCACTTCTCTTAGTACACACTTGATGTCATCGTGTGCTATACATCGGAGCAAAGGCATTGAAAATCCCTGATGATAAAGAACTTCATCTTGCATGACATATCTTGCGGCTTTACGAACCACATCTCGTCTCTCATTCTTCTTTGCCGAGAGTGCTCCTCTTAGCAAGAAATTCTTTATTGGCATCATCCATGATTCTCTTTCCGGTTCGGATTCCAACACCGTATTGAGTTCCATCTGATCGATGCTTGGGGACCCTGGTACCTCGATCGGGACAATCTCCTTTTCCACTAGATTGTAAGAACTTGCCAACTTAGCTAACTTATCTGGTTTCTGATTTTCTGTCCATGGAATGTGTGTTATTCTATAATGCTCTAAGTTGTATAATAAATCTTCTACCCTTTTTAGGTAATCGATGAGTTAGGGTCCTTTAGCCTGGAACTCCTTCTGAACCTGGCAAATGACAATCTTTGAATCACATAAAATGTTCAATGTTGTTACGTCTAATTCTTTAGCGAGTTTCAACCCGGCAATCATGGCCTCGTATTCGGAATCATTGTTAGTTGCGGGAAATTATAACCGCAAAGCAAAATAACTCGTTTGTCCTTCAGGAGTTATTAAAACAATTCCGGCATCGGATCGTCGGTCATTCTTAGCCCCATATGTATATAATTTCTAGGGGCTAAGTTCTAACTTCTGTTCTGTGAGGCTAGCCTCCTCACCTAACACATCCTCTTCAGGGATCGTGAATTCAGGGATGAAGTCAACCAATGCTTGCCCCCATATTGATCTTCTGGGCTGAAAGTTCAAGTCGAACTGGCTTAGCTCAATATTCCACTTAAGAAAACATCCAGACGCTTCAAGTTGTTGTTGGACCATTCGAAGTGGTTAATCAGTTTACATAATAATTGGATGAGCGTGTAAATAATGGCAGAGTTTTCTACAAGCAATCAAACTATAAGCAAGTTTCTCTATCTTTGGATAATTGCGCTCTGTTGCCGCCAACTTCTTGCTCACATAATATACTGGTCTCTGAACTTTGTCTTCCTCCCGAACCAGAGCTGAACTAATAGCACGAGATGACACCGCCAAATATACAAATAAATCTTCATGATATACTGGTTTAAATAGTATCGGGGGTTTTTCTAGGAGATCCATCACGTTTTGAAAAGCTTCTACACAATCTGGGGTCCACTCAAAATTACACTTCCCATGTTTTATCAAGTCGAAGAAAGGAATGCATTTGTCTGTGGCCTTAGAAATAAACCTGCTTAGTTGTAACACCCGGATTCTGATGGACCAATTTTTTTATTTAAAATCCCAATCCATTGAAACTCGAGTTAGTTTGCTCTGGTATCCTGCAGAAAAGACGGAGACATGAAACATGTCAGTGTTCGAAAAACATCTCACAGCGGAAGGAATAAAATATAATGTAATTAAAAGACAGTTTTACCTTAATAATAATGCTGCAAAACTAATATCCAAAGCTATACAGTCTCTGTCATGAACCTAACTTGCGAATGTTGTGAGGAGGGGGGTCAGAACATAAGTCCTGTGTGACTGGATTTAAATTATACTTCTGTATAATCCTACTTATACCATTCAATTACATTTTCTAATTTATTGGGATATCTGTGTTATTATCATTCAAGGCTTACACATGTCGCACCCATCTACTCCCTAGTAGATTAACCAAATACAGTGTATATGTAGCTACCCCCAACTAAGGTATACCCCCATGGTACCCTTCTCGCATGGTCTCCACCGTATCATCACAAGAATATAGCAGTCCCTAATCCTACACCCGAATGTCGTACGGATTTCTGTATATATGTCAACGCCACGTCTGCAAAGAACCACTACTTCTATATTATGTAAGTGTTCGGACTGCCATCTTTGAACCATTCGATCGAATTAGGTTCCATCCTCGAATAATGCCCTCTAGTCTTATGATACACCACCCAAAGCGACATAAATATACCTATACTTTCCCACGTACGTATCGTCAATCGTTCTCGATGTATATTGCACATGTTCTTTATATGTGCGCCCGAGTCCCGATGCAGGGCTAATCAAGAAACATGGAACTCGGTCGGGAGCTTTCAGATATCTTCCAATTGCAAATGCTAAGCTCTTCTTTTACAGTGGCTATGGTCCCACTAGACCCCTCCCTCAACTAATGAAAGGCACTCAAGAATATCAAGAATGAGAACTTAACCCCGGCCCCCTATGCCCTTCAAACCTATTGGCCAACCTCACCCATAACTAGATAGAAAAGTATATGGTCTTTTGGAGTTCCCCGCATTTCCGCTTTACGTACTGACTGAAGATGGTAGGTAGACGACGAGTTGTTATCACAGGGCACTAACTGGTCTCGCCGAATAACGCTGGTCCATCTTAGCCTTTTGATTGCCCCTTATGATTGCAATCAAGGCATATTCGTTGGTTCACCTACGAACCTAACCACTGTGAGTACAGGCGGATCATCTGCCACTCACAGAGGAATACCAAGAGTACCCTACGTCCTCGGAAGCCGCGTGCTTCTTAACCCAGTCCGTTGGAGCCCACAAGAATATCTAGATGGACATGCGATCCTCTTTGTGTCTTTTGACACCCCGATGATCTACCCCTTATGGTTATTCATCCTCTAACGTATGGACTGGTCCGAGCACCTCAGTTTTATATGTCATTAGACCATACTTCTAACCATTAATCACGCGCTTGCGCCACCTCGTGAGTTTTCTCATTTAACTTGGTTATTCTCCTTCATGTTGACTTCCTTTTCAAGTTTACCAAGTTACCCTCGCTTATTAATTCAATTTATAACTTAACCCATTTAAGTTCATTAATAAGCCTACAACATGTTATTCTCATGATCTATTCATTATTCCATCCCATGGTTACCATAACATGCTCTACTTAATTTATAATTAAGCACATCTTAATTCACAGATACATTGGTAAGAGAACAATTTCATTTTTCCCTATCATTCCTTATAACTTATCTTATTTCATAAGTTATAATTCCCACTTTTCCCTAGGACAAGCCTACCTATTATCTTTCTTATTCATGTTCATTCATAATAGGTTATTATCATCACTCCCCATTTTGGCATTAATTAAGATTAACTTAACCTTTCTCATTTCTTTAGAAAATTTACTTAACCCCTACTCAATTCTACTGATTCGTAACACCACTACAGATTTAATTAGGTTAAGTATTCCAATTTAACAAATTACCATGCTATCCATATTACCCACTTAACCCCTTTTATTATATCCATGTCAACCCTACATGTGTCGTCTTGGTTAAGTGTTCATTATTATTTATTATGTACGTAAACACGCAAGACCTCTCACATTAGATTGCCGTTTGCGGTTGCTGGATATGCTGGGCGGTTTCGGGTAGACTTCTATCGCATCCAAATCTAACATCGTGTCTTGACACCATTATAGATCCAATTTCCACCTAAGACTTTTCACATTAGATTACCGTTTGCAGTTGCTGGATATGCCGGGCGGTTCCGGGCAGATTTCTACCACAGACCAAATCTAACCTCATGTCTTAGGCATATAATTCTTATTATAACTTATACTCATAATTCAAATCTTGGATTACAAAGTATGTCAATTACCCATAAACCCTCGATTCACGTTTTTGCTTATAATCCTATCAACAGATTATGTCTTTAATCCCAATTCAACTTATAATCCCAATTTCATGTTCATAATTCCAATTTGATTTATATACATAAATCCCACCCTATTTATATTCATAATTCCAAGCATAGTTATGCCCAGTTCCCCATATATGTCACATTTCTTCTTACATTTAATTAACTTCAATAAAGTGAAATTATTCCAATTCTACCAATTGTTCATGTTCATTGAAGTTATGCTCCAAAATTGCAACCTTTCAGTTTTGCCCCAAATTACCCAACCTTAAGTTGCGCTCAATTAACAGTCTTGCTTATTCATGTCCATTATTAATCCACGCACTTCCCAATTATCCCAATATACTTAATTGTTCCAACTTAATTTGCACTTATTTTCACTAATGTCCCAGATTAATATTTATAGTTATGAGCCAAATTACCAACCCACTTAATTTCAAGTATTTTATAAGCTGTACAACAATTCCCTAAATTTCCAATTTTGTCATAAGTTATGCTACAACTCTTCAATTATAGGTTATACCCAAAATTTAACATTAATTATGCCCAAATAACCCAACGTTTGTTAAATTACCATTCGTACGTTCATCTCTACGAGATTTGGCCCAGGCTCGAAGGTAGCCTGGCTATAAAAATAAAAAGGGAAGGAGGAAGGGAAGAGATAAAAAACATGCATAATAATAAAAGTTGTAACATTTTAATTGGGGAATGCTAAACGATATGTATATAATTATTCACAAGAATAATTTAAACCCACTCACCTTGTCAGGATTAGAAAAGAGGTAAATCGTTGTTGTAACACTTTGATGTTGATTAACCTTCTAAATTGATTGTTGATGAAGAACTTGTTTCTAAAAATATCTGCTTTAATTTATGTTGAAGGTGGAGGCTAGGTTAGTTGAGAATTTAGCAGCATGGAGGCTAGGGTTAAAGAGATAGACGAGATTAGGGTTGGGTTTGATGTTTATTTATAGCTGGAGTAGGTGAATTAGGGCCTTAGGATTAAAATAGAATCCATCTAAACCTTCCACCTCGTTAAAAAAAAGAAGGTTCTAGAGTAGGCTAAACTAACCCAGGTGCGTTGCACCCATACGCACGCGTGGACACTGATGGTGTTGACACCTTCCTATATGCGATTTCTTTTCTTTTTGTACAAGAAAATTCTTAAACGCTCCTTATATGCAAAGTACGTTTCTTTTCCATTAATGCATCCTTCCATGTGTCATTATTTTATATATAATATGAATTGTATTAATTCTTTTGACATTAGCTTGCTTTACTTGAATCAATTTATGTTTATTTTCCAACTTCTTTCCATGCATTAAACTTTCCCATGTGACATTATTTCTTTGTTGCATATATTTCTAATATTCTTATTTAAAAGCGTTAATGCTTTCCCGATTCATGCACTTGATATGTTACTTTTTTTAACGCATTAAATTGCTTGGTTCCTCTTTCTAAACCTTTTTTTTCTATGCATGCTTTAATTGCATAATTGACATGTTTGCATTCTATATTCCTTTTCTTTTATTTGCATGACATTAATTCGTTTTTATTTAGGTTCATGCATCTACACATTTCTATTATTTTTATTTAGGTTCATGCATCTACACATTTCTATTATTTTTATTTAGGTTCATGCATCTACACATTTCTATTATTTTTAGTGCATGTATTATCTTCCTACAAAATTTTGAATTTCAAATTTTCATGCATCTACACATTTCTATTATTTTTAGTGCATGTATTATCTTCCTACAAAATTTTGAATTTCAAATAACGTGTATACACATATGCCCCTTCTCATTTATTGTTGTATGCAATTTTATTAATTCACCTTTTTACCATTTACATTAGTTACATTAAGTTTCTCTTTATTAATTGTTTTCTCTATCATAATTACATGCATGTATTTCATTTTCCTTTTTAACATTATTACATGCGCAATTGTATTGCATACTTTTTTTCCTTGCATTAACTTCTTTTTAATTTATATATATATATATATATATATATATATACACACACACACACACATATATATATATATATATATATATTGCATGCAATTCATTTTCCTTCATTTCAATGCACTTATATATATATTTTAAATTTTCCTTTAAATATATCTATGCATATAATATATACATATATGCATATTTTTAATTTTCACTAAAAATGCTGGGTGTTACATTCTCCTATCCTTAAGAAATTTTGTCTCTGAAATTTGGTAAGGGTAAAATCAAATGATCCCTCGCATATTATACATCCATTAGGTGTGCATCCAATTTTTGCAAACATTATGCACATGTGCAAAGTGAAATACATCATAGTTGTGCATGTATGCCTAATTTGGTATCACCTATATGTATGCAAACTTTCAAAAACTCTTTCAAAACATGATGCTTACATCCTAAATATACTTACAGTTCTATATGAATGCAATATTTTTGAAAATTAAAACACTTTTCATCTAAATTTTCCCACACTCTTACATAATAAGAGCATAGTTCATCCAATTGTTGCATCCAAAATCCTACCAACCATCTTTAAATTTCGAATTATAGGAAATAAATCTAAATTTCTAAATTTGATTTCTTATGTCACAAAAAGTATAAAACGGAAAAAATTACCTCTTCTGTTTTTCTTTTATGTTCCTTTTCTAATTGCACTCGGATTTCACGTAAGTACTCTATACAAAGTTTCTATTTTCCTATCCGAGCACAACTACATAAGAAAACTTCTTTTTTTCCTTTTTCTTTTCCCATCATGTTTTGTTGCTTTACTGAATTTATTGTTTTCTTTTTAGTTAAGCTATTTTTCTTTCTTAGCTTATTTTACTTAATCCAAGGATTTAAGTTTATTCTTTTCAAATAAGCCTTTCCATCCTATACAGCTACTACTAAGGGCCAAGAATCAATTACTATTTCATAATGAAAAGTCCAACCACAAACTCTCAATGCTCACTTTCCCATCACTATCTATTAGTCACTACTAGTCCTTGCTGTGCTTTACTAGCCTATACTTTTTCTTTTTCGAGCAACAGTTCTAGTCTTTACAATGCATATGCATTCTATGGGAATTTTCTACTATTCCAAGATAACCTTCGCTATTTACTTTATAGCCTCAAATTTCTCCGTTCTTTCTAGTCACTAAACCTTACCTACTCCCTTAATTTTAAAACATGGTTTGGCCTCTTGTTTTTTCAAACGTCAAAAATACTTTTAAGATTAAAACTTGAAAACATCATAAACTCTTTTGCCAAAACTTTTACAATTTCAAGTTCTTAAAAGTTAACAAGGGTTAGACTCATAGTGGGCTTCCGACTTACCTAGGCTTTCCTAGACACCCCCACAAGGTCAATTCTCTCAACTATATATATTCCTAATCCATTTTCCTTTTTCTATTTAGTTGGGTCCTCTATGGATCAAGGTTTTTATATATATAATATTTATATTTTAAAATACAAATACGCTCACTCATTATCTAAATAAGAAATCCAAAACCTAAGCGCTGATACCAAATGTAACAACCCGGATTCTGACGGATCGAATTTTTTTCAAAAATCCCAATCTATCGAAACCCGAGTTGGTTTGCTCTGGTATCCTGTAGAAAATACAGAGACATAAAACATGTCAGTGTTTGGAAAACATCTCGCAGCGGAAGGAATAAAATATAATGTAATTAAAACATAGTTTTACCTTAATAATAATACTGCTAAACCAGTATCCAAAGTTATATAGTCTCTGTCATGAACCTAACCTGCGAATGTTGTGAGAAGGGGGGTCAGAACAAAAGTCCTCTGTGATTGGATTTAAATTATACTTCTGGATAATCCTATATATACCGTTCAATTACATTTTCTAATTTATTGGGTTATCTGTGTTATTAGCATTCAAGGCTTACACATGTCGCATCCATCTACTCCCTAGTAGATTAACCTAATACAGTGTATATGTAGCTACCCCCAACTAAGGTACACCACATGGTACCCTACTCGCATGGTCTCCACCGTATCATCGCAGGAATATAGCAGTTCATAATCCTACGCCCGAATGTCGTACGGATTTCTGTATATATGTTAATGCTACGTCTGCAAAGAACCGCTACTTCTATAGTACGTAATTGTTCGGACTGCCATCTTTGAACCATTCGATCGAATTAGGTTCCATCCTCGAATAATGCCCTCTAGTCTTATGATACACCACCCAGAGCGACATGAGTGTACCTAGACTTTCCCACGTACGTATCGTCAATCGTTCTCGATGTCTATTGCACATGTTCTCTATATGTGCGCCCGAGTCCCATGGCAGGGCTAATCAAGAAACACGGAACTCGGTCGGGAGTTTTCAGATATATGCCGATTGCAGATGCTAAGGTCAGCTTTTACAGTGGCTATGGTCCCACTAGACCCCTCCCTCAACTAATGAAAGGCACCCAAGAATATCAAGAATGAGAACTTAACCCCGGCCACCTATGCCCTTCAAACCTATTGGCCAACCTCACCCATAACTAGATAGCAAAGTATTTGTTCTTTTGGAGTTCTCCGCCTTTCCGCTTTACATACTAACTAAAGATAGTAGGTAGATGATGAGTTGCTATCACAGGGCACTAACTGGTCTTTCCGAATCATGCTGATCCATCTTAGTCTTTTGATTGCCCCTTATTATTGCAATCAAGGCATGCTCATTGGTTCACCTACGCAGACCTAACCTCTGTGAGTACAGGCGGATCATTTGCCGCTCACAGAGGAATACCAAGAGTACCCTGCGTCCCCGAAAGCCGCGTGCTTCTTAACCCAGTCTGTTGGAGCCTACAAGAATATCTAGATGGACATGCGCTCCTCTTTGTGTCTTTTGACACCCCGATGATCTACCCCTTATGGTTATTCATCCTCTAACGTATGGACTGGTCCAAACGCCTCAGTTTTATCTGTCATTAGACCCTATGTCTAACCATTAATCACGCGCTTGCACCACCTCGTGAGTTCTCTCATTTAACTTGGTTATTCTCCTTCACGTTGACTTCCTTTTCAAGTTTACCAAGTTACCCTCGCTTATTAATTCAATTTATAACTTAACCCATTTAAGTTCATTAATAAGCCTACAACATGTTATTTTCATAATCTATTCATTATTCCATCCCATGGTTACCATAACATGTTCTACTTAATTTATAATTAAGCACATCTTAATTCACAAATACATTGGTAAGAGAATAATTTCATTTTTCTCTATCATTCCTTATAACTTATCTTATTTCATAAGCTATAATTCCCACTTGTCCCGAGGACAAGCCTACCTATTATCTTTCTTATTCAAGTTCATTCATAATAGGTTATTGTCATCATTCCCCATTTTGGCATTAATTAAGATTAACTTAACCTTTCTCATTTCTTTAGCAAATTTACTTAACCCCTACTCAATTCAACTGGTTCGTAACACCACTACAGATTTAAATAGGTTAAGTATTCCAATTTAATAAATTACCATGCTACCCATGCTACCCACTTAACCCCTTTTATTATATCCATGTCAACCCTACATGTGTTGTCTTGGTTAAGTGTTCATTATTATTTATTATGTCCGTAAACACGCAAGACCTCCCACATTAGATTGTCGTTTGCGGTTGTTGGATATGTCGGGTGGTTCTGGGCAGACTTCTACCGCATTTAAATCTAACCTCGTGTCTTGACACCATTACGGGTCCAATTTCCACCTAAGACCTCTCATATTAGATTACCGTTTGCGGTTGCTGGATAGCCGCGCGGTTTCGGGCAGACTTCTATCGCAGACCAAATCTAACCTCGTGTCTTAGGCATATAAGTTTTTATTATAACTTATACTCATAATTCAAATCTTGGATTATAATATATGTCAATTACCCATAAACCCTCTCAATTCACATTTTTGCTTATAATCCTATCAACAGATTATGTCTATAATCCCAATTCAACTTATAATCCCAATTTCATGTTCATAATTCCAATTTGACTTATATACATAAATCCCACCCTAATTATATTCATAATTCCAAGCATAGTTATTCCCAATTCCCCATATATTCACATTTCCTCTTACATTTGTTAACTTCAATAAAGTGAAATTATTCCAATTCTACCAATTGTTTATATTCATTAAAGTTATGCTCCAAAATTCCAACCTATCAGTTTTGCCCCAAATTACCCAACCTTAACTTGCGCTCAAATTACAGTCTTGCTTATTCATGTCCATTATTAATCCACGCACTTCCCAATTATCCCAACATACTTAATTGTTCCAACTTAATTTGCACTTATTTTCACTAATGTCCCAGATTAATATTTATAGTTATGAGCCAAATTACCAACCCACTTAATTTCAAGTATTTTATAAGCTGTACAACAATTCCCTAAATTTCCAATTTTGTCACAAGTTATGCTACAACTCTTCAATTATAGGTTATACCCAAAATTTAACATTAATTATGCCCAAATAACCCAACGTTTGTTAAATTACCATTCGTACGTTCATCTCTACGAGATTTGGCCCAGGCTCGAAGGTAGCCTGGCTATAAAAATAAAAAGGGAAGGAGGAAGGGAAGAGATAAAAAACATGCATAATAATAAAAGTTGTAACATTTTAATTGGGGAATTTCTAAATGATATGTATACAATTATTCACAAGAATAATTTAAACCCACTCACCTTGCCAGGATTAGAAAAGAGATAAATCGTTGTTGTAACACTTTGATGCTGATTAACCTTCTAAATTGATTGTTGATGAAGAACTTGTCTCTAAAAATCTCTACTTTAATTTATGTTTTAGGTGGAGGCTAGGTTGGTTGAGAATTTAGCAGCATGCAGGCTAGGGTTAAAGAGATAGATGAGATTAGGTTTGGGTTTAATGTTTATTTATAGCTGTAGCAGGTGAATTAGGGGCTTAGGATTAAAATAGAATCCATCTAAACCTTCCACCTTGCTAAAAAAAGGAAGGTTCTTGAGTAGGCTAAAGCAAACTAGGTGCGTTGCACCCCTACGCACGTGTGGACACTGATGTTGTTGACACCTTCCTATATGCGGTTACTTTTCTTTTTGTAAAACAAATTCTTAAACGCTCCTTAGTATATGGAAAGTACGATTCTTTTCCATTAATGCATCTTTCCATGTGTCATTATTTTATATATAATATGAATTGTATTAATTCTTTTGACATTAGCTTGCTTTAATTGAATCAATTTATGTTTATTTTCCAACTTCTTTCCATGCATTAAACTTTCCCATGTGACATTATTTCTTTGTTGCATATATTTCTAATATTCTTATTTAAATGCGTTAATGCTTTCACGTGTCATGCACTTGATATGTTACTTCTTTTTAATGCATTAAATTGCTTGGTTCCTCTTTCTAATCCATTTTTTCTGTGCATGCTTTAATTGCATAATTGACATGTTTGCATTCTATATTCTTTTTCTTTTATTTGCATTACATTAATTCGTTTTTATTTAGTTTCATGCATCTACACATTTCTATTATTTTTAGTGCATGTATTATCTTCCTACAAAATTTTGAATTTCAAATAACATGTATACATATATGCCCCTTCTCATTTATTGTTGCATGCAATTTTATTAATTCACTTTTTTACCATTTACATTAATTACATTAACGTTTCTCTTTATTAATTGTTTTCTCTATCATAATTACATGCATGTACTTCCTTTTCCTTTTTAATATTATTACATGTGCAATTGTATTGCATACTTTTTTTACTTGCATTAACTTCTTTTTAATATATATATATATATATATATTGCATGCAATTCATTTTCCTTCATTTCAATGCACTTATATATATATTTTTTAAAATTTTCCTTTAAATATATCTATGCATATAATATATACATATATGCATATAATATATACATATGTGCATATTTTTAATTATCACTAAAAATGTGGGGTGTTATATTAGTGCTACGACCTTTCCTGCCAAACTTTGAAATTCTTTGACTAAATTGCTCTTTCCATGTTCAGTATGTTTCGCGGGAACTGACTATGAATCTCAGAATTTTTCCTGATGCAACCGTGAATCATCATTTTAGAGGATTAAGCTTCATTGCATATCGTCGGAGGATACTGAACATCTCTGGTAAGTATGTAGTCTAGTTGGATGATTGCCTTGACTTTACGAGCATATCGTCTACATAAACTTCCATCGTTTTCCCAATATGGTTATAAAACATCTGATTCACTAAGCGTTGGTATGTGGCTCCTGCATTTTTTCAATCTGAATGGCATCACCACATAGTAGTACAACCCCAAGTCCGTGATGAAATTGGTATGTTCTTGATGTGGTACGTGCATGGGAATCAGGTTGTACCCTGAATATGCGTTTATAAAAGAGAGAAGCTCATGCCCTGCCGTTGAGTCTATCAATTGGTCAATTCTAGGGAGTGGAAAGTTGTCCTTTGGGCATGTTTTGTTTAGATCAGAAAAGTTAATACACGTTCGCCACTTCCTATTGGATCTCTTGACCAAGACGGGTTTGATATCCAGTCGGGATATGTCGAATCTCTGATGAACCCGTTATCTCTTGACTTCTCCACTTCCTCTTTCAAGGCGGTTGACCTTTCCGGGCCTAACATGCGCCTTTTTTTGTTTTACAGGAGGATTCTTTGGTTTATGCTTAGTGAATGGCTCATAATTGAAGGAGAAATCCCACACATATCAGCGTGGGTCCAAGCAAACACATCTAGGTTTGCTTTCAGAAAGTCAGTCAATTCTTTCGTCTGGAAAGAATCCATATGAGATCCGATCTTCAAGACCTTCGTCGGGTCATCTTTATCAATCAGAATGTCTATGGTTGCTTCATTAGGCGTCGACTTCCTGCTTCCAGGTTCTTCGTCCTCTCTAGGATTGATATCTTCAGGCAGGTCGTCAAGCGATTCTCTCAGCGATATTTTCTTTAGCTTCTATGCTGAGCCCTCATCTTTAATTCCTCCATATAACAAGCTCTTGCAGTGACGTGATCACCGCTGACCATTCCCACTCCGGCATTAGTTGGGAGCTTCTTTATTAGGCACCAGGGTGCTATGTAGGCCCCGTATTCTGCCAAAGCTGGTCAGCTTAAGAAGGTGTTGTAAGGACAACAAATATCCATGATCACAAATTGGAGATCCTTACTCTTCGGCGATCTCCCTCTCCTATTTCTATTGATAACTCCACTATACCAATCGGAGTCGTCGATGATCCGTTAAAGCCGTGTATCCAGCCTCTGTACAGCTTCAAATCCTTCATTTGATCAAATGCTTTTTTGATCAAGATGCTGATAAAACTCCCGCTATCCACAAGGACTTTCTTAATTAATGCAGGTCCAATAATGGTAGTTATCACCAATGGATCGGTGTTGGGTGCTTTGACTCTGACACTTTATCTATCTCGGAAGATAAAGCCGTCAATTGCTGTCTTTTGCTATTTTACTGGTGTAGCTTCTTCAAGATTGCTGCACTCTCCAATTTCTGGGAGTTTGACTGCGTTAACGTACTAGTCCATTGTTCTGTTGCTTGACCCGGCTGGGTGTGGTCCGCTAATTATAATATTAATGACTAAACCTTTTCCTTTTTGCTGAGCAGTGGGTTAGGAAGCAGGCCGATTTTGATTCACAATCTGCCCTCCTTGCCCCCTATCCTTTGGGCGACTTTGTATTCATATAGCTTTCCTGAACGAAGTAGTTTTTCCACCACATCCCTCAGATGGCGGTACTCACCTGTAGAGTGGCCGCAGGATTCATGAAATAGGCAGAATTTTCTAGTCTCGCGTTCCTTCTCGGTTGGGTCCCTGGGCGGAGGTTTCTTGTATTACAATACATTATAAGTATCCAAATAGATATTCTCCAAGGTATCACTTAGCGGCGTATAGTTTTCAAAAGTCTGAAATCGAGGTCTCTTTCTGAAGTCGTTCCTCCGATTCATATTTCTTTTGCCACCATTTCCTCCTTGTTGTCCATTTCCTCCATTCTTATTACCAGCGTTTACTTCGACTTTCCCAGCACTGTCTCCAGATTGCTAGATAGCAACATTGCTCTGAATGTCCTCCGTAGGAGCTCCTTCAGACTTTCTCTTTTCGTTGGCATATATTTCTTCTTGTCGCAGACGAATATTGCCTTTTCATAGAACAACTCCCTAGTTAATGGTGGCTTTCCAACCAAGTATCCCCCAAACTCAGTGTCCATGTCAACTCTATCTATCAATGCCATCATAATAGTGTGCTCATGTGGATCACTCACCTCTGTGATTGCCAGATTAAAGCGGTCCAAATACAACGTTAGGGTTTCCCCAGTGGCTTGCTTAATTGCAGACAACTCAATGACATTTTTAGACTTCCGGACATGGAGTCGGAACTAGTTCATGAATCTTTCACTTACTTCTTTAAAGCTTGAGACTGATCGAGGAGGGAGTCTAGTGAACCACATCAATGCGACGTCTTCAAGATATATCGGGAAAGCCTTACACATTATAGTGTCAGGAGCCACGACGGCATTCAAGTACCACGAATACCTCATCAAATGCTGCCTTGGATTGGTTCTTCACCTATATCGATCCCTTTGGGCCAGATTAAATCATCGTGGGAATTGGAAATTTAGGATATCATCAGTGAAAGAGGTGTGACTACGATCGATACCTCAATCCTCATTGGTGTAATGTCGAATATTAGCCATAGTCTGACGTACCATTTCCTCTACTTCGGCATTGGTTAACATTGGTTCACGATTCACACTTATAATTCTCCTAATATATCCAGTTCCCACATCAGGTGACGTTCTCTGGCTCCTGGCGATAGCTGAATTTACTTGCCTCCTACGGTCCCGGTCATTCGCAGGACGAGTGGGATGGAGGAGTTGTCCCTGAGTAGGGTTAGTGATGCTGGGATCTTTGGAAAGGACATAAGATCCCCGCATTGGCAATAGCATCGTTCTCTCAAGCTAGGGTCATTAAGTCCTAAGACACGAGCCGCTCTTCGTGAGATCCCAGTGATCCAAATGCCCATTTCTCGAGGTACTCGGGTCTCTCATATGGCCTTCTCTAATGTGGATGCCTTTCTTCTAAAGAAGATGAATGGTTTGCAACGAGACGATAAGTTTGAGAGGGTGTTCTTTATCTACGAAGCACGTCTATCTCTCTACTCATAGCTTTCATGTTTTCTCGCATAAGAACACTATCACGTCTTTGGGCCTTAAGGCATCATTAATTTTATCCAACATGTCGAGTAGGCGCGAGAAATCCATTTGTGAAACGGGTGCATAGGCAGAAGGCTAATCATTGGTTGTCTGGCTGGCATTGGGGCATCTGCGGTGGCTTGAATAGAAGTACCAGCCTCAACCATAGTCGGTTCGGATCGGGTCGTAGTTGCACCATCGGTTCGGTTCGGGAGAGCACGACCAGTAACATTCAATTCTTTAGTTCGGTTTAAGGCTCTTACTTCGATTTGGGTCAATGCATTGAATTCAGGTCGGGTCGATGTGTCTCCCCCGGATCAGTTCGGTCTTGAACTGTGTCCCCGTGACCTAGGTGACAACTATCGCCTCCTGATATTCACTCACCTCATTTTCTTGAGAAACTTGCAGTTCCTTTCCTTTTCCTTTACCCATAAAGTCTGATTCTCTTGAGATTAACCAAAAACTTCAGAAATACTGGAAAAAGCAGACTAACTTCTTTGGATTTGAGGATCCAAAAAGTATAACGATAATCCGAAATGCGGAGAATTCAAATTTCTCTATGAAAGCACCAAAATGTTAGACCAAAAAGTGGTTCTAAAACCCAATTAAACGATAATTCTAAAGAAGATGAAACCAAAAACAACAAGGGCACAAGATTTATAATGGTTCGGCGTTAACGATCCTACGTCCACTTTATACTTCCCTGATTGATGAATTTAATACAAATACAATGATGGTATCCACTCAATCTCACTAATACAATTGATATTTTCTATCAATTTTGTAGAATTATACTCAAAGATTCTAAGTACAATCTGAAATAACAAAGGAAATTCGTTGGTGATAGAGTTGGAGTAGATAAATGGCCAAAAGATCCTTGAAAATGGTGTGCATTGGGGTATTTATGGGCATAAAATCCATTCGGTTTGGGTTACACATTGGACCCATCCCATGAATCTTGGATTTGGATGCTCCAGGGTGAAGATAGCGCATAGGCAACATTGGAACATGGGTGGACTGTCCCAGATTTGTAGCATCATGGTGCGTAACCGTCTCGCGTTGCTGTTTTGTCTCAACAGTATTAGGTCGGGTCGGTGAGAGAAACCTCGAATGGAATCGATATCCATCAATTGGCTCATGACTCCACCAGTGTGTAAATCCGGTTTGATCTGGTTTTCTTTAATTGAGTCGGGTCCTTTGTAAATGGGTGAGAGGGTGTCGATCTGTAAGCTCTGATCCGAACCGGGTGAAGATGATGACCGATCCGATCCGATACTACATCTTACATTCGATCCAATGAATTCTTCCTATCAGTTTGTATTATCACTCTCCCTTAAATGTATTCATCCTCTGAGCTTTGTATAGCCTAGTTACATAGCAGGCTAATTGTCCATCTATGCAATCAGGTTGAATTATGGAAGGACATATGTTATTATAGATATTCAGGATTTCCATGGTTGAGCTAACATAGGTTAAAGGAGATATCAAATGATAAATATTTTATTCATTGATTTAGTCAGGGAAAACATGTGTTGAATTGTTAGTTAGCTTGGAAAATGCAAAATAAAGAGGGAAATGAATAAACTATGTTGTAGGTAAAATGGAATGTTTATATTATCTTAAGTCATATAGAAAATCATGTGTAATTCATCAACGTTTATAGCTAACTGCTTATGCCTTTCATTTTCAGTTTTCTAAGTAGCTATATTCAAATGGTAGTAGAAAAAAGAAAAATAATTCAAAAACCAAATATAAACATCCAAGTGGTAACAACGAAAACATTTCTTGATGTTGACTAAACATACGCAGAATCCCGGTAAACGGTACAATTCAAAACAGAATGAAGTTTTAAAAAAAGATGTATCCTAAGTCAAAACACCATAACAAAAAAGAAGAATGAAGTTCAAGAAAAGGATGTATCCAAAGTCAAAACACCATAACAAAACCATAACAAAAAGGAAGATTAAAAGAAAATTAGCTTGAAATGTAAATACAATTATATTTTATGTATACAACTTCCAATTAATTCAAGATTTTCAATGCAATCGAAGATAAAAACTCCAATTGCAGTTTGATTATTAGATTTATAATTCAATTATAATGCTAGAACAACCTATATGCAAAAAACCTCCAACGCGCGTATTTATTAACCATTTTGATTCAATCACAACTCCCAAGATGCTTATGATCAGTTACCATGACTACTTGCCTGATTTCCAACCAACTTGTGTTTATTTAGTAATTCCTAGCATTTTATTCAGTACAAATGTTCACCATTCCGACAAATAGACCTAAAACAATTAATATACATATTTGAAGCCAGCATTAGATATACTAATACCTAAATCCTAGTAGGGAACTAAAAGTCTTATTCAGAAAAATAACTGAAACCATATTAAATGTAGTTTATAAATACAGAAGTTTCATAATTGATGTAATTTTAAATGTAATACTTTCTGCTTGTTTTTTACCCAAATAAACATATATATACAACAAAATAGAGAATCTAGCCATTCTCCAACGGCTCAAAAAACAGATTTGTAGAGATGGATACACAATTTATGTACACACACAAGCAGTAATAAAACAAAAAATAAAATGCAAATACATTCAAAGACCATCCGAGCCCAAAAAAGTAGCCAATGAAAACAGACAAGGCGCTTGCCACTCTCAATGACGACGCCTTAGTCTCCACTACTCCATAGATCGACTGTGGAGAACCTAGAGAAGAATGAGCCAATTCTAGAAGCCAACAGGCCATAACAATTTACTCCATCTAAAAGCTCCAACTCTGAATCTACACTACCGGCAAGTAAAAGACCCAAAGCTGCTAGTTCCAATAAGTACATGTAATTTCAGGACCTGCAGTGCTAGAAAACTATAACACCCCATATTTTAACAACACTAAAAGATGACAAATTAAAGAATAATTAATTTAATATTCAGAATTAAGTGAAACGGACTGCAACAATGCGTTCGTCTCGGAATTCAAGTCAAAATAAACACCTGGTTTACGTAAAACAGACACTATATGAAGAAGTTATTAAGCCTAGAAGTTTGTATATTCACAAGAGAATTATATATATACAAACAAATCAAATGTTTAAAAAAATTCAAAACAGTGAGTGGGAAGACCCAGGGATGGAACCGATCGCTTCTGGGGAGACCCTGCTGGTCGACCCAGGGGTCGACACCCAAAGGGGGGAGGGTCGACCCCCATAAAGATCTGGGCAGATTTAGTTTTTCGAACAAAAACTTGTTTTATTGCTAGATTCGTTGACCCTATGCTATAAATAGAACCCTATATCCATTGTTTTATTCATCTAATTTAATGGCGACGACGAGGTGCGGCTCCAACATAGTTTGATCTAGCCTATTCTTCTTCAACAAACAGGTTATTCAAATTTGAAGATATGTTCTGCAATAGCTACAATCAATTCTTCTGTTTCTTAGATCCTATCACAGCGAGTCAATGTTATTTTAGATAGAAATAGCTAAAAATGAATCTTGACATGTGTAACACCCCGTATTTTCTATGAACGTATAAGTAACAAATCAGAGAATAATTAATTTTTAAAATAAGAATCAAGGGAAACATGTTGCGCCATTGCGTTCGTATCGAAATTCTGCTTGGAAACGAGTCCGAGTTTTCGAGAAACGGAGTCCGTATGAGGGAGATATGGCCCTCCGAAGTTTCAGAGAATTTCAGAATCGAAAACAGCTCGAAAATTCGAATTCAAAATCCCAGAATAGGCTGGGCGGAAAAATTCCCGCCCATGGACCAGGTCGACCTAGGGGTTGACCATAGTGTCAACCTTTGGGAACCAGGTCGACCATAGTGTCGACCTGAGGGGACCAGGTCGACCATAGTGTCGACCTGGGGGTCGACCTGCCTCCCGAACCCACTTTCTAAACCTGATGCATTCTAATGTATTTAGACTCGTTTTCTGTCCGGATTCGTCTGCCCAATCCTATATAAACTCACCCCTAGCCTCATTCTCTCCACACCATTTCATTCTGTCTATATTCTGCCTCTGTTCTAATTAAAAACAAAAATGGTGTCGCTACTCTGCTGGAATCAAAACTTGGACTGATGCATCTTCTTCCAACCTGAATAGAATTAAAAGCTAAATCAAATCTCAAATCCAAGCTTAGAGCTACGACAATTAAAGAGGAATAATTCAGCATTTCTGCATCAACAACAGTTTATTATCCTTTCTTAAAACCACGAAAGGCATGTACAGTTATTTTCCGCTATAAACTGTAATTACAATTGTGACATGATTATAAATCTGAATCTGAGGCTACGTATATTATTATCTGTCAGATCTGTTTTTCTGTGACTATTCTGTACCTCTTTCTTCTTTCTGTTCTATAGCCAGGATACTACGAGCCTGCGCCGAATCTCATAAGAGATTAACGCACGAACGCTAAATTTTAGGACAAATAACAATGCATAATTGGACATGAGACTATTGCCTGTGACTATGATTCATTGACTATGAGACTATTGCCCATGACTGTGATTCATTGACTGTGAGACTATTGCCCATGACTGTGATTCATTGACTATGAGACTATTGCCTATGACTATGATTCATGACTATGAGACTATGGCCTATGACATTGAATAAGAAACTATTATAATTAGTTGCCCATGACTATTGTGGTTAGTTTCCTATAACTATGGTAGTTAGTTTCTTATGCCTATTCCCTTAATGATGTTAGATCTCATATTTAGTATGTAACTTTGCTAGTTTATTCCCATTCACTGTTATGCCTATAGGTCCATTTCATGAGTATTTAGAGAACTTGTGGAAACATGTTATATGGGGATTGGGCGTAGCTTAATTAACTAAATCTGGCATAGCAAATATGTTGGCATAATCTGAGTTGGCTATAATAGAGAATGATTTACATGTGTATTAGTCTTGGACATAAATGGTGAACTAGAATATTGAATCAAGCTTTGACATGAACTGTAAATGGGAATATTAAGGCTAAGATTTTGGCATATATTGTATTATGAATTATGACCTTGATTTAGGCATGTAAGTTTAGGCTAAGTTTATGATTGGGCAAGATATGTAAATAGAGTTTTAGATATATATATATATATATATATATAATCTATTATCTGCTAAATCTGTTATATTGCCGAATCTGCTAGTTATGTTATATTGCCTAAACTGCTAATTAGATTGAATTGTCTAATCTACTAATTATGTTAAATTGCCTTATCTGCTAAATCTGCTAAATAGCCTAATCTGCAAGATCTGTTATCTGTTTAATCTGTTGAATGACGTAATCTGTTGGAACTGAAATGTTGAAATTTGAAGTATGTGAATCTGTAGGCTCGACTTAAAATTGAGCAAAACTTGTTAATAGAACCTCGAATAATCTGCTGTAACTTGTACAGAAGTTTAATCTGTTAAATAAACAGAATTAGTCTGATATCTGAAAAATCTATATTGGAATAAATTGGCTATGACACGAGGTTAGACTCTGTTTGCGGTAGAAGCCTGCCCGGAACCAACCGGCTTAACCAGCGACCGCAAAATGTCAGTCTAATGTGAGAGGTCATAGGCATAACCAAAATATGCTTAGACACGAGGTTAGGTCTGGCTTGTGGAAGAAGTCTGCTCGGAACCGCCCGACATATCCAGCGGCTACAAGCTACCGACCTAATGTGAGAGGTATGTGCATTAATATTTAATTAATGCAAATCTGAGATAAATATGATGTCTAAAACATGTTGGGTGGATAGGGTTAAACCAATTGGACTAATGAATTAAACAAACCCGTTTCGTGAATCTGTAGGCCCAATTAAAAAGTTAGACAAATCTGTAAATCTGTTAAATCCGTATATCTGATCCGATAGTCTAAAACTTGTCTGATCTGTGAACTAGTTGATCTGAACTCTGTATGTCTGAACTTGTAAACAAGTTAATCTGAAATCTGTTAGTCTGGGGACACAAGGTTAGGAGGGAAATTACTTGTGTCAACTGTTGTTTAGGACCCATATTAGTCAGTAACCCTTTCTGGTATCAAAACTTTGACCCAACAGTAGGTAGGGTCCGGGCACGCTTACTGAACTAATTATAAGTGGTTCATTCTGATAATGGCGAGGGGTGTTGATGGTGCGTTCCAACCGGGTCATGTGCGTGCATGGATCCCGGTCTGCCTCTGAGGATGTAAGACGTCGTGACATCTGTAAATAAGCCTGTGCCAATTGGTTGTCACTTTAGGGAGTGATACACCCTATTGTGGAGCCGACACAGGGTATTTATGTATTAGGGAGCCGATCTCTTGGGGTAGGGTTTTAGGGTACACTTAGTTCTGTCTGTTTCTGTTGGTACCGTCTGTTTCTGTGGGGTGGCAACACCTGTCTGTTTCTGCATGGTACCGTCTGTTCGAGTGGTAAAGGCCCATTTACTAGTGTACACCAAATTCTACATTCTATTTCCGTAGGGATTAATCTGTTTTTGTTTCTGTACCTTCTGTTCGGGTGGTAAAGGCCCACTATTAGCATTCTATTTCTGTCTGTTTCTGTTCGGGTGGTAAAGGCCCATTACTAGCATTCTGTTCTGTGGAAATTATTCTATTCCCGTTTCTGTTTCAGTTTAGACATTAGGGTGACACCTAATCCTGTTATACTAGTATTAGTGCAGAGAAATGAAAAGTAATGTTATTCAGTTTCTTCTGTTTAACCTAAGTACATCTGCTGCTCCTGTTACTGTTATTTCTCATCTAGTTTTATTAGCATGCCATGATTATCTGTTCATATGCAGTCACTGGACTTGCCAGACTTTATGTCTGACCTTGGTTGTTTTCGCCCCTTTTCTTCCGTTCCCCCTAGGTTTTCCAAGGAGGGAATACTTTAGCTTGATCCGTATTTCTTCTGCTTGAAGTACTTAGAGTGCTTAAAGTATGGCTTGACTCCTTATGGCAGCTTCTGTGGGGATTATGATTTTAAAGTTTTGTACTCCGATGATTTTCTGAACAAGACTGATATTTATGTACTTGAGTTTTTTTTTTTGTAAAGATGTAACCATATTGGTTTCTGTTTTCCGCTGTAATAGAGTTGTAATTTCTCAAGTATTGTTTATCTGTCTTGTAAATTTCTGTTCTGTCTACTAAAACGCTCCACTAAAGTTAAGACATTCCCTTTGTGAGTGACCTTAACGGAGGTGGGGTGTTACAACATGCCTATAAATTTGGATCTAAGCCTATGACTATTTATCATGTCAGATCTGCCATTATTTGTATATCTAATTCATTGATTAGAACTCATCATGCCTTTTTATGATCATTTCACTATGCTTAATCTGTTCTATTATCACATGTTCCTCAGATCTGTTTTATGTGCCAATTTCTGTTCATCAGATCTGTTCTTACATGCCTATTTCTGCTGTCATACGCCCATTTCTTTTACTTTTGGTTTTATGTCTATTTTGTTCTTCTCTCTCTCATTCCCTTTTTATTTTTATAGCCAGGCTACCTTGGAGCCTAAGCCAATATCGCTGAAATATGCGTACAAATGAAATTGGGTTAAATTGGGAATGATTGGAAATCGTAATTTAGGGGTATAACCTATACTTTGAATCACGATTGGAATCTGAGGGTGTAAACTATATTGTGAAATTCGACTAAAAATTGGGGCATGATTTATACGATAAATTATGACTTGTGGTTTGGGACATATAAATCTGTAGGCTTAATTTTGGATTAAGTGAAACATGTTAATGGAACTGTAAAGAATATGTGAGGCCTGTTTAATCTGTTAAAAGTGGGGTCATAACTTGTATTAGGAAATTTGGGCATAACTTGAATTAAAATGCGGATTTGGGCATGGACCAAAATTGTTATTAAAAGACCTTAATTTGGGGCATATGGTTCGTTACGAACATGACTTGGGAATGGGGCACGAAAACCTATAATGACATAGGAATAATTGGTTAAGAATGGAAATGCCTAGAATTACAATAATTTGAAATTGTAACTGCGCTTAGTCACGAGGTTAGATTGCACTTGTGGTAGAGGTCTGCCCGAACCCACTCGGCATATCCAGCAAGCACAAGCAGTGAACCTAATGAAAGTGTTCTAAGTGCATAAACACGTTACGTGCTAAGACACTCGGTTAAGTCCGACTTGTGGAAGAAGACTGCCCAGACCCAACCGGCATATCCAGCATGCACAAGTTGTAGACTTAATGTGAGAGGTCTAGTGCATAAACATATATATATATAAAAGGACAGAAATAAATAGCACTAATTTTGGCTAATGGAAATGAATTGGAATATACGAGGAAAGGTATTAACCTATTATAATTAATTACTTTAATAAGAATGTTATATAATAGGTAGGCTTGTCGTATGGACAAGTGGAAATTATAATGTAAGTTATAATAAAAAGAAAGGAGGCTTATTAGAAAACCTTAGTTAAGGAAACTAAGTCAATAAGTAAACAACGACAAGTTGTGGTGACACGTTAAATAGAAAACTGGTGAATTGAGATGAAGTATACTTAATCACATATTAAGTAAAAACATGTTATTGTGACTATGGAATTAGGAAATGAATAGTATAAAAGGGATTGTAGGTTACTTTCGTTAATCACAATCTAGAGAATAACGTGTGATGGGCTTATTAACAGACTTAAATGGATTAAGTTGTATATATATGAAATAAATAAGCAATGGGAACTTGGCAACTTGAAGAGAAGTCAATGTGAATAGGATAACCTGTTAACTTGTAATACTTAACCTATTTGAATCCATAAGGATTACAAGAACTTGTTAACTTGTGTAGGGGTTAAATAAACTTGCTTGAATCAATTGAAGGGTTAAGTAAATCTTGGGACGGTGGGTAATATTTGTATATATAGCCCACAAACTTAACCGTTAAATAAACATGCTTGAATCAGTGGGAGGGTTAAGTAAATCCTGGGTAGGTGGGTAATAATAGTATATATAGGCCCACAAACATAACCTATGGGGTTATGCAATCTTTTTACTCTAGTATGGCATAACTGGTGGAAAACCTAGTAGTGGGGATATAAGCCTGGGGGAGCTTGTATCATCTTGTGAGTGGGACACGTTTCAGTCAGTAACCCATATTTAGGTATCAAACGAGCACTCCGAACAAGGTCAGAGTCGGGGCACGCTTATTGGGGTGATTGTAAGAGATCCAAACGAAAAGGGCGGTGTGGGTGGAGCAGACCGATGGAGTCATGTGCGTGCATAGGTCTGGCAGAGGAGGATAAGACGCTGTGACACCTGTAGATATGGTTGTGCACATCCTGAAAACGAAAGGTTGCCACTTTAGAGAGTGATACACCCTATTGTGGGTCCAGCACATGGTATCTACGGTGTAGGGAGCCGATCGAGTGGGGTAGTATTAGGGTACATCTAGACTCTGATATGTTTGGGAGCCCGTTAATACCCTTAGTGGTAACTCAGGTATGTTTAGTTGGGCTGCTTGTTGATTGTATGGGGTTAAATCTCTCAATAGAAGTACGCCTAAGTCTACCATCTTATACTGGTTGGGGATCATCTTGTTCATATGACACTAGTATTGGTGCAGAGAAATAGAAAGTATTAGAGAAGCACAATATATATTCTATCATTTTTACCCTGTTTATCTTGTCATACCTACCTTATTGTGCTCTTATCTATCTCTCCAGTTTATATGTCTATGATGATACTTTTACTAATTTATATGCTAAAAGTAACCGGACTCGCCAAACTTTATGTCTGACCCGTTTTGTTTCCTCTTCTTTTTCTTTCGTTTCCCCCAGGTTCTCGGGTTGGGGATACTCAAGGTTGATCAGGATTCTGCTTTCATCTTGCTTGGAGTTGCATAGATGTACTGCTCGATTTCTTATTTCTCTACCATGTCTGTGATTTGGGGATTATGCTTCTTTTATTATTGTACTCTGATGTTTTAAAGCACAAGACAGAAATTTTAATGATGTATTGGGTTTTAAGTTTTTCAGACATATGATGTAACCATGTTTTGAACCACGATGCTTTATGATTAATGAACTTTTAAATTTCGCTGCTTTTTTATATCTATCTTGTAATGTTTCTGTTTCTGTTTACCTATAACGCTTCATGAAACTTAATGCATTCTTTTAATAAGTGACATTAACGAATGTAGGGTGCTTGGTATTAAAGCTGAAGGTTACCGGATCGGATAAAAGATTTTGAAAATTGTTTTCAAAAAGGTTTTAAAAGAAAGCATTTTCAAAAGAAAAGTTTGTTTTGAAAAACATATTCCCCAAATCCATATGTAATATCTTTCAATTCTCTGTTTGAATCCCTTCTTCCTTTTCATTTCAGCATGTCTGGGGAACCAAATATTCCCGAGGGCGTTCAAGTACCGGATTGGTTCCGTAGTTATCTTAAGGCTATGGCACCAACCGAGAGCCACGGAGACGTCCCTCCCCCAACTATAGTCATTGTTCCACCACCGTCGCGAGTAGATGATTCCTCTAAAAAGAAATGTCATGTTTGTAAACGTAGCTGTAATTTTACTAAAGATTGCAAAGCCTGAGGAAAGAGAAAATGTCATAGTTGTGGGCGCATGGTCATTTGATCAAGGATTGCAAGAAAAGGAAGAATGCTTGCTTCAATAATGGCAAAATTGGACACTATAAGAGCGAATGCCCAAAGAAACAAGGACAGGACCAAAGGGCAGGATCTTTTGGAAGGCAAGTGTATGCTCTCATATCCATTGTACCGGATAAAGGTAGGAAAGTTTTTATTTCTCTTTCCCATCATCCCGTTAGGACTCTTTTTGATTATCGCGCTTCGTATTCTTTTATATCTGATTTTGTGGTTGAGTCTCTGCAACTTAGTACTAGTATGATTTTGGATCCCGTTGTTGCCTCATACCCCATTGGGGGTCGGCCATATACTTGTGATTTGTCGGGGTTTGAGGATATCTACTTGGATGTCGGGTTTGAGTGTGACGCGTATCTTGTTTCATGGGCTATGGTTTGATTCTAGGGATGGATTGGCTAGCCATGTATGGTGCCATTCTAGATTGTGAGAGGAGGGTCGTTAGACTTTTGACTTTCCATGGGAGGACCCTCGAGATTTCTTGTGCCCTAAGCGGTCTTTCATGCTTGGTTTTCTAGATTAACTTGATGCATCTATCGATGATCTACGATACGTACCAGTAGTCTATGAGTACCCCGATGTTATTGATGAGGTTCGGGGCTTACCCCCGAGGCGCGAGATTGATTTCCATATATACTTGGTGGACAATGCAAAGTCGGTTACATTGCCTGTGCGCCACATGGCTCCAAGAGAAAAGAGGCAGCCGAGCAAGCAAGTGGGGGAGCTACTTAAGAAAGGGTTTATTAGGCGAAGCATATCTAAATAGGGTGCTCCAGTAGTATTCACCACTAAGGCAGATGGTTCGCTTCTCTTATGTGTGGATTACAGGGATTTGAATAAGCTCAGTAAGAAAAATCGGCACCCACTGTGACAACCCGGATTACGACAGACCGAATTCTTCAAATTCGATCTATCAAAACCCGAGTTGGGTGCTCTGGTATCCTGCAGAAAAAGACAGAGATAAATAAACATGTCAGAACTCATAGAGCATCTCACAACGGAAGGAATTAAAATATAATATATTCAAAAATAGCTTTACCTTATAAATCATACTTTCTAACCAATATCCAAAGCTATACCATCTCTGTCATGAACCTAACCTGGAAGTATGTAATGAGGAGGGGGTCAGAACATAAGTTATGTGTGAGAGGACTTATAATAAACTTCTGTGTAACACTACATATATCGTTCCGTATATTTTCTTAGTTATTAGGTTAATCTCGTCATTAGCACCTAAGGCTAAACTCATGTCGTTCTTATTCACATACTAGTATATTAACCTAATACCTCGTATATGTGGATACCCCCCTACTCGTATTATCTTTTCCATGTATGTGTACAGTCCCTTTCCACTTATCGTACGGACTTCATTACGTAACTATATACTACCTCAGCGTAGTGCCACCATTTCCATAATTGTTTGGACTGCCACGTTTCCTTAATTCGGTTAGGGTTTATGCCACCTAGGGCTACTAGGGATTATGCTACCTAACAAAATATGCCCTCTAGTCTAGGACATACTACCCAGAGCAATATATGTTCCTAGACCTTCCCTGCGTAAGTATCGTGAACCGTTTTTCGATGACTAGATGCACATGTACTCTATATGTGCTACCCGAGTCCCGCGGCAGGGCAAGTCAAGAAACACGGAACTCGGTCGAGAGCTTTAAGTTGTCTGCCGATGCAGATGCTAAGGTCTGTTTTTGAATCATCTTTGATTTCTCTTTGCGGCATAAATTCGCAAATCTGAATCCATTATCTTCTCTTTAGCTTTGAATCTCTTTTCTATTTCATTGTTGTTCTAGATCTTATTCTTTTTATTTTAAAGAATAGATGTTGTAGAGAAAAGATGGGAGAATAGATCCAAGGTCTTTTGGAGAAGAAGAAAATGAGAGAGAAGGGAGCCATGGCTTCGCCACGAATTGTTGTGAAGTTTACAATGAGCTTAGGGTTGTTTATATAGGTGCCAAACTATGAATCTAGCCCTCTTTTATTTGTTAAAGAACATTAATGAAGATTTATTTAGCAAAACCATTCCTTTGTTTATACCTTAACCGTATAAAATTTGTTTCCCTTTTTCTTTTATTTAAACAAGGCAACAATTTATTTTTCTCTACCTTTTTAACATAATTATTATTTATTTATGTAAACAAATACCATACGTTTACTTACATTCATGTTCTTATCAAATATGGTATCCAACTATGTCTTTATTTTTATTTTATTTTTAATCGTAGAAAATATAGTATGTGTTAACTATTTTACTAAAGGGAATTTAATATCTTTTTAATTTTATTTTATCCTTCTCATAGCCATTATTGATGGCTATTTATTCATTGTTTTTCTATTCATGTCATATTTGAAATGCCTAAATGCATTTACTACATGTACTCTCTTTTTCCATATTTAATGTAACTGTTATATTATCCCTAAATATAACATTAATGTCTTTAATTTACCAATTTCATTTCTTACCAGTAAAACAAATCCCCTAATCTCGAATTAGTGTTGCCTCTTAAATATATATATATATATATATATATAATACCAAATACTTAACATTTAGTCAACCTCAAGCCAATTTATTAATGTCATAGTTATGCATTAACTTTTTTTTTATTTACATGTTTGCTATAAATAATCGTAGGTGCATGCATCTAGTCTCCTTAATCACAGGTGCATGCATCTAGTCTCCAAACATTTAAATCGAAAAACGTGCCACATTTATTTCAACCTCTATCGGTTCCAAAAAGAGTACTTAATGCTTTCTTTCTTTTTCAAATACATTGAACCTTTTAAGTGCATGATAATCTCTACAATTTAAACTAAATTTATGAACGCGCATATGAATGTATTTCCATTCTACTCTTTAAACATGCATTCCTTATTGTATATTACTTTTCTTTTCCTTAAATATGTCAATGCATATAATATATATATATATATATATATATTTTATCCTACGCGTATATAAACTTCTGCGGCTTACAACTTCTTCATATGTTATCCTTTTTACGCAAACTTGGTATCCATCTGAACCAGAATTTTGAGGCGAACGCAATGATGACATCTCTTTTACTTAATTCCTGATATTTAAATTAAGTATCTTTATTTTATTATCTTTTTCTGTTACATACATTGTTATCATATAAATTTTCTTCTTTTCAACGTATGTATTAATTTAAACTGCGTATCACTATCATGCATATAAACATTTTTACTTACATTAAAAATGCGGGGTGTTACACCCACTTCCGAGGATAGCTGGTCTTTTTGACCAGCTTGTCGGTGCATATGTTTTCTCTCAGTCAGACTTGGCCACAGGGTTCCATCAGTTGAGGGTGGCGGAGGACAGTATAGACAAGACCGCTTTTGGAACTTTAGCTGGTTTCTTCGAGTAAGCTCGTTATGCCTTTTTGGTTAACGAATGTACCTGCCTATTTAGTTGATCTAATGAGTAGGTTGTTTCGGGAGTTTTCTTGGATTAGCGGGCTATTATAAGAAGTTCATTAAGGACTTCGCAAAGATATCAGCCCCACTCACCAAACTGAAAACAAAGAATCAGACATTTTCTTGGGGTATAGACTGTAAGGATGCTTTTTCAACGATTGAAGAGGGCTCTGACAACAACCCCAGTGTTGACCTTGCCTGACGAGAACAAGGTGTTCACTATATACACTGACGCATGTGGTACAGGCCATGGTGCGGTTCTGATGCAAGAGGGAAGGGTACTATGTTATGGGAGTAGACAGTTGAGAGTTCATAAGAACAACTACCATGCCTATGTTTTGGAATTAGCTGCTATAGTATTCACACTTAAGACTTGGCGACAGTATCTGCTTGGAGAGATGTTCGAGTTATACATGGATCATGAGCCGCACAAGTATCTGTTCTCAAAGAAGGGCCTCACATCGATACAGTAGAGTTAGGCTTCTACTTGGACCTGAGATGATTAGAGAAACTTCAGAAAAGATTAATCTTATCCACATGCGCATGAAGACAGCTCATGATAGGCAGAAGTCATACGAAGATAAGGGAAGGAACAATATTGAGTTTAAGGCGGGAGACATGGTTTTCATCAAAACATCTCCTTTGATGAATGAGTTACGTTTTGGATATGTAGGGAAATTGGCGCCAAGGTTTGTAGGACCCTTTCCCATAATGGAGAAGAATAGGCCAAATGGCATATAGAGAGTAAAGCTACCAGAGAGATTATTGGGTGTTAAATTATGGAAATGTTGGCATGATACAACAAAAGTAGTTGAGCCGAGTATGCCTGAGGAAGTAGAGGTGGAACGAGAAGCGATAGTTAGACAAGTTCCGACCGTATTCTTGGATCAGAGGTTAAGAAGCTACGCAACAAAGAGGTCAAATTAACAAAATTTCAGTAGGGAGATGACCATGAGGATGCATCTCGGGAGACTGAAGATAAGATTCGTGCTTCGTACCTTTTTCTTCTCAAGGGTGTGTTTTTAACTTCTTTTCCAAAGCTTTCTATTCGTACTTGTTTCTATCATTCATCTGTATCCTATCGATCGAATCTTCGACCTTTAGGTAGGGAACCTATGGATGTAAACATGTGTTTGAGACATGTTATGTTTGATGGATGCTAGTGGTTGTTTGTGGATGCATATACACACACATTAGGCAATAGATCGGCTCAATCACTCTCATACTACATATGGATGCGTGCACATATTTTTCTTATTTTAATGGATGAAAGTGGGTGTATCATCATATGGACATTGCATTTGAATGGATGATTATGCACACTATATCCTTTACATGGTATATTAGGATTATTTGCATACATGTTGGATTCATGGTACTAATATACATTGCATTAAGGAGGTCAACTGAATCAGTAGACCACCTGATCTTTCGCATTAATGTTGGGACATATACACACAACTTTGCATATGTTCATATAAGCATTAGAAATTTTCAAGGACAATGGATGCCTGTGATTGGGGGATGAGTAGTTGGATGTGGATGTTAGGATATACATTCTTCTTAACTTGGAGATTTCGGGGACGAAATCCTTTGAGTAGGGGAGAATGTAACATCGCGTATTATAACAACACTAAAAGATGATAAATTAAAGAATAATTAATTTAATATTCAAAATTAAGTGAAATGGACTGCGCCATTGCGTTCATCTTGGAATTATGGTCAAAATAGACATCTGGTTTGCGTAAAACGGACATCGTATGAAGAAGTTATTAAGCCTAGAAATTTGTATATGCACAAGAGAATTATATATATATATATATACAACAAATCAAATGTTTTAAGAAAAAAATTCAAAATAGTGAGTGAGAAGACCCAGGGACGGAACCGACCATTTCTGGGGGTCGACCCGAGTCCCTGCTGGGTCGACCCAGAAGTTGACCCCCATACAAACCTGGGCAGATTCAGTTTTTTGAACGTGGACTTGTTTGTGGCTAGATTCGTCGACCCTAGGCTATAAATAGGACCTTATAACCATTGTTTTATTCATCTAATTCAATGGAAACGACGATGTGTTGCTCAAACATAGTTTGATCTAGCCTATTCTTCTTCAAAAAATAAGTTATTCAAATTCTGAGATCTGTTCTGCAAAAGCTACAATCAATTCTTCTGTTTCTTAGATCCAATCACTGTGAGTCTATGTTATTTTTAGATAGAAATAATTAAAAATGAATCTTGACATGCCTATAAGTTTGGCTCTAAGCCTATAACTATTTATCATATCAGATTTGCCTATTATTTGTATATCTAATTCATTGATTAGATTTCATCATGCCTTTTTATGATCATGTCACTATGCCTAATCAGTTCTATTATCACATGTTCATCAGACTGTTTTATATGCCTATTTTATTCATCAGATCTGTTCTTACATGCTTGTTTCTGCTGTCATACGCCCATTTCTTTTACTTTTGGTTTTATGCCTATTCTATTCTTCTCTCTCCCTTTTTATTTTTACAGCCAGGCTACCTTCAAGCCTAGGCCAATATCGCTGAAATATGCATACAAATGAAACTGGGTTAAATTGGGAATGTTTGGAAATGGTAATTTAGGGACATAACCTGTACTTTGAATCACGATTGGAATCTGGGGGAATAAACTATATTGTGAAATTTGACTAAAAATTGGGGCATGATTTATACGGTAAATTATGACTTGTGGTTTGGGACATATAAATCTGTAGGCTTAATTTAAGATTAAGTGAAACATGTTAATGGAACTGTAAAGAATATGTGAGGCCTGTTTAATCCGTTTAAAATGGGGCATAACTTGTATTGGGAAAATTGGGCATAACTTGAATTAAAATATGGATTTGGGCATGAACCAAATTGTTATTAAAAGACCTTAATTTGGGGCATATGGTTCATTAAGAACATGACTTGGCAAAGGGGCATGAAAACATATAATGACATAGGAATAATTCGTTAAGAATGGAAACGCCTAGAATTACAATAATTTGAAATTGTAACCGCACTTAGACATGAGGTTAGATTATACTTATATTAGAAGTCTGCCCGGATCCACCCGGCATATCTAGCAACCACAAGTAGTGAATATAATGTGAGGGGTCTAAGTGCATAAACACATAACGTGCTAAGACACGAGGTTAAGTCTGACTTGTGGAAGAAGACTGCCCGGACCCAACCGGCATATCCTGCATGCACAAGTTGTAGACTTAATGTGGGAGGTCTAGTACATAAATACACACACACACACACACACACACACACACACATATATATATATATATATATATATATTTATGTATGCATGTATATGTATATAAAAGGATAGAAATAACTAGCACTAATTTTGATTAATGGAAATGAATTGGAATATACGGGGAATGAAAGTAACCTATTATAATTAATTACTTTACTGAGAATGTTATATAATAGGTAGGCTTGTCGTAGGGACAAATGGAAATTATAATGTAAGTTATAATAAAAGAAGGAGGCTTATTAATAAACATTAGTTAAGGGAACTAAGCCAACAAATAAACAACGACAAGTTGTGGTAACATGTTAAATAGAAAACATGTGAATTGAGATGAAGTATACTTAATTACATATTAAATAAAAACATGTTACTATAACTATGGAATCAGGCAATGAATAGTATAAAAGGGATTGTATGTTACTTTCGTTAATCACAATCTAGAGAATAACATGTGATGGTCTTATTAACAGACTCAAATGTATTAAGTTATATATATATATATATATATATGAAATTAATAAGCAAGGGCAACTTGGCAACTTGAAGAGAAGTCAATGTGAATAGGATAACCTATTAACTTGTAATACTTAACCTGTTTGAATCCATAGAGATCACATGAACTTGTTAACTTGAGTAGGGGTTGAATAAACTTGCTTGAACCAATGGGAGGATTAAGTAAATCTTGGGACGGTGGGTAACATTTGTGTATATAGGCCCACAAACTTAACCATTAAATAAACATGCTTGATTCAATGGAAGGATTAAGTAAATCCTGGGTAGGTGGGTAATATTAGTATATATAGGCCCACAAACTTAACCTGTGGGGTAGTGCAATCTCTTTACTAGTAGGGATACAAGTCTAGGGGGAGCTTGTATCATATTGTATGTGGGATACAAGCCTAGGAGGAGCTTGTATCATATTGTATGTGGGACTGTTTCACTGTGTAACCCGTATTTAGGTATTAAACGAGTACTCTGAACTAGGTCGGAGTCAGGGCATGCTACTGGGCTGATTGTAAGAGATCCAAACGAAATGGGCAGTGTAGGCAGAGCAGACCGACGGAGTCATGCGCGTGCATGGGTCCGACAGAGGAGGATAAGACGCCATGACACTTGTAGATATGGTTGTGCACATCCTGAAAATGAAGGGTTGCCACTTTAGGGAGTGATACACCCTACTGTAGGGTCAGAACAGGGTATCTATGGAATAAGGAGCCGATCGAGTGGGGTAGTAATTAGGGTACATCTAGACTCTGGTATGTTTGGGATCCCGTTAATACCCTTAGGGGTAACTCTGATATGTTTAGTGGGGTTGCTTGTTGATTGTATGAGGTTAAAGCTCTCACTAGAGATACACCTAAGTCTACTATTTATATTGGTTAGGGATCATCTTGTTCATATTATACTAGTATTGGTGCAGAGAAATAGAAGGTAATAGAGAAGCACAATATATATTCTATCATGTTTACCTTGTCATGCCTGCCTTATTGTGTTGTTATCTATCTCTCCAGTTTATACGCCTATCATGATAGTTTTACTTATTTATATGCTAAAAGTAAATGGACTCGCCAGGCTTTATGTCTAATCTATTTTGTTTCCTCTTCTTTCTCTTCCGTTTCTCGTCCCCCCAGGTTCTCACGGTGGGAATACTCAAGATTGATCAGGATTTTGCTTTCATCTTGCTTGGAGCTGCATAGATGTACTGCTCGATTTCTTGTTTCTCCGCTATATCTATGTTTTAGGGATTATGCTTCTTTTATTATTGTACTCTGATGTTTTAAAGTACAAGACAGAAATTTTAATGATGTACTAGGTTTTACGTTTTTCAGACATATGATGTAACCATGTTTTGAATCACGATTCTTTATGATTAATAAAGTTTTATATTCCGCTACTATTTTATATCTGTCTTGTAATGTTTTTGATTCTGTTTACCTGCAACGCTTCACGAAACTTAATGCGTTCTCTTAATGAGTGACATTAACAGACATGGGGTGGCACAAAAACAACATCAGCCAAAAAAGGGGGAGTGTGTAGAAGACAGAGGTAGCGGAAGGAACCCGCACAAAATAACAAACAAAAGAGATCTGATCCCCACCCTATGTGTAGGCGGTACTGAGGTAACACCAAAGGTACCGGCCAACCTCCTCGAGCAGCAGCCAATGACTTTCTTAAACTGCCTACCACAAAATGCAAGGAAAACATCGCTCCTTACACGTTGGATGATGATAGGAGGGTCCATGGCCAAATCCTCAAAAATTGTCTTGTTCTACGAGCACCAGATATGCCAACAGATAAGACAAGGAATCAGATGGAAAAGGATCGATCAAATAGATTTACCTGAGATTCCATCCCACTAGTATCTCAGTAAATCAACTAAAGATGTGGCATTACCTCGGAGATCAATTAAGTTCCAGAAGTAATTCCAAACAGCTGCGACAGAATTGCCGTGGAAAAAAGAGACCAATAGATTCCAAATCCCCAGCTTCATAGCATCCGTAATGGAACACGATAGGGATGCCAATCCTTCGGAGGTTCTCATCTATTGGTATCCCATTATGCAGGGTTCTCCATATAAATAGGGAAACCTTCAGAGGTAACCAATCCCAGATGAAAGAAAATAGATAGAGACGTAGAGTAGGGATTCTCGCCAAATCCCACATTGCCTTAATCGAGAAAGGACTGCCATCCCATCCGGACCTACCACCATGTGCGTCAGAAAAGGACTTATCGGATTGCATCCATTCCTATGTCTTACTATCATAGGATGGGACATCGGTGTAGTTCGCGCATATAAGTCTGTGGTACTTGGCATGGAGGAACATCACACAAAAGGAATCGTTCTCTCCAAACCAAACCCACAGCGTGCAAGCATAGGCAGTACAAATATCCTTTGGGTTTCGGAGGCCTAATCCCCTGTAATAACCCGGAAATCCGAGATAATTTAAATTTTTTATTTTGGCAATTTTAGTGAATTTTGGATATTTAGAATGAATTATTTTAAATAAAAACGACGAGAAATTTATTTTGAATAGAATTAGAATGTATATATTTGTTTGAATCGTCGTTAGAATATAAATATTTTATTTTAATTATAAAAGGAATTGAAAATGGCGCGGTAGTTTGAAATTTCGATTTCAAAGTTCAAATGAATGTACAGGATTCAAAATAAACCGGATTTTAGCAAAACCAAAAGTATTTGAATCTATTTGAGAATATCTTTCCAACGAATCCGAAAAATTGAAATTTCATAGCGGGGAAAAAAGTTACGCCCAGTTGAAAATTTAGAAAAGTCGATATGGAATTCTGGCCAATAAAAATGGAAATTTTGCAAGCGACCTCGGTTTTCAACGAAACCACTTTTGTTGGATCCGTGATGTCAAATTGTTGCTAGATTCCAAAATTTATAATTTTCTGAATCAATATGTGAGCGTGGCAAAGTTAAACGTGTTTTGACAGTTTCAGTCAATTTCGATCGACCAGAAAATGGCCATTTTTCAAACAATCTCAGAATTTGACGAAATTAGTTTTGTTAGGACCGTATTGTCAATACGAAGCTAGAAATAATTTTTCCGGAATTTTTTGAGACTGTTTGTGGCTCCGGTAAATTGAAACGTAAATTTGAATTGAATATATATATATTTATATTTTAATTTAAATGAAAACTGATCGCAACGATGGAATTGGCTTACCGGACATACCCCATTGTGTTCGGGATGGGGGTATTACGCTAGGGACGACAGTCGGTGGGTTCGATTTGGGGTTCAAATGAAAAGTGTACTGTTTATGAAAAATAAAAATAATAAATTAAATAGATATATCCCGTATAACCTCCCCCCCCCCCCCCCCAACTCTATTTCTCTCTCCCCCGTTCAGATGAAAAAAAAACCACAGAATGATGAGGCCTCCTCCGTCGAGATTCATGTCGCCACCCCATCGCTCTCCCCTACACCGTTCGCCGCTGATGATTGGTTCCCCCAGTGCCCTATCCTCCTTCCTTCGACCTCCTTCTCTTCCCTCCCTTTATCTAATTAGGCCGTAGCCCCTGAAACCGTGAACCGTCGCTAGCAGCCGCGCCGATCACCAGAAGGCCGTCGTCGATCCTCTAGACCCCCTGCGCCAGCCTTCGCCTCCCCTAGCTCCGGTTAGACGAGCAACTGTGAGTTTTTCCCTGTTTATTATTATAAATTACCATGTGAAAAGAACTGATTTTTTTTATGGCGTAAAGGTTAGAATTTTTTTTAATCATGTAATGGTTTTGAATAAAAATGTAATATGATAAAGAAGTGATTTTTAACATAATGAAGGAGTGACTTTTAACATGATAAAGAAGTGATTTTTATATTGTAGTAGCCAAATAAAAATTCGATTTTTATATATATGAAAGCGAGATAAAAATACGATTTATATATATATATAGATTTGAAATAAAAATATAATCTTTTCTGTGCATGTAGCGTTATAAAAATATAATCTTTTCTGTACATGTAGCGTAATAAAAATATAATCTTTTCTGTACATGTAGCGTAATAAAAATATAATCTTTTCTGTACATGTAGCATTATAAAAATATAATCTTTTCTGTACATGTAGCGTTATAAAAATATAATCTTTTCTGTACATGTAGCGTTATAAAAATATAATCTTTTCTGTACATGTAGCGTAATAAAAATATAATCTTTTCTGTACATGTAGCGTAATAAAAATATAATCGTTTCTGTACATGTAGCGTTATAAAAATATAATCTTTTATGTACATGTAGCGTTATAAAAATATAATCTTTTCTGTACATGTAGCGTTATAAAAATATAATATTTTCTGTACATGTAGCGTTATAAAAATATAATCTTTTCTGTATAAAAATATAATCTTTTCTGTACATGAAGCAATATAAAAATGTGATTTTTATAATATAAACATCAACATACAAATATGATTTTTATGTATGAAGTAACAGTATAAAAATGTGATTTTTAATAATCAATTATGTGAAACAGATTGCGATGGAACTGTCGGGAAACACGACGAAGATTTTCTACATATGAAGAGTCGCAGCGTTTGGTTTAGTTTCTAGGTGAGAACTTCTCACTTTTATTTTAATTTCTAGTTGAAATATATACTAGGATGCAGACGGTGCTTAGCAACACCCGACACCCGTTGTCCACAGACCATGGACGACTTGTGTGATTGGTTGTGTTGTGAAATTTGACTGTTGATTGTGATGTGAAAATATATATTCATGTGTTGAAATAAAATAAATATTCATATGTTGAAATTAAATATATACTCATGTGTTGAAATAAAATATATATTCATGTGTTGAAATCAAATATATATTCATGTGCTGAAATCAAATATATATTCATGTGCTGAAATCAAATATATATTCATGTGTTGAAATCAAATATTTATTCATGTGTTGAAATCAAATATATATTCATGTGTTGAAATCAAACATATATTCATGTGTTTAAATAAAATATATATTCATGTGTTGAAATAAAATATATATTCATGTGTTGAAATCAAATATATATTCATGTGTTGAAATCAAATATATATTCACATGTTGAAATAAAATATATATTCATGTGTTGAAATCAAATATATATTCATGTGTCGAAATAAAATATATATTCATGTGTTGAAATCAAATATATATTCATATGCCGAAATAAAATATATATATATATATATATATTCATGTGTTGAAATAAAATAAATATTCATTTACAAATCGAACGATTTGTTTATGTACACCGATTTGACTGATATTGATTGGGACGATAAATTTTACACATCGCCCAACTGCACAAATAAAATATGTGTTTGATTGATTGAAACCCCACACGGGTGTTGGGATGATATTGACGTACACTAACCCCAATTGTTTAGTAGTATGTCGACCGATGGGTTGACAAACTGTATAAGCGTACTTATCTATATTTAATGCTTATGCAGTGGTGTGGTGCACTCTGGATGATGGTTGATGATTTATCGTTGCTATTATATACATGTGTTGTAGAGAATCCATATAATTAACATTATATGGTAATTGATTGGGCCTCATTCTAATTTGGAAAATAAAGAATAGAATGAAAATTCATGTGCTGAATAATGTAAATTCATGTGTTGAATAGAATGAAAATTCATGTGTTGAATAATATAAATTCATGTATTGAATAGAATGAAAATTCATGTGTTGTATAATATAAATTCATGTGTTGAATAGACTAAATATTCATGTGTTGAATAAAATAAATATTCATGTGTTGAATAGAAGAAAACATTCATGTGTTGA
>JASFAX010004382.1:0-39533 GCA_030737875.1 Allium sativum
GAGGAAGGAACATGCGGTAGTGCTTTGAGGAGCAGGGTAAACGTTCGCAGATGGCAGTGGAGGGGACGTTGCCAAGAGGGGGTGAAGTCACTGGCAACTGCGGCCGTGCAGGGTGAGGTCGCGGAAGTTGGAAGCAAACAGTGGTACGGGGTATGAGGCGGTGATTGGAATCATGGTGAGATGGATGTGTGTCTGACATTGGATTTTATTCTGTGTTGATTGATCTCTATTAAATATATATCTATTTGGTGGCGGAGAATTTATTCTCTTGCTTAACACCCTTCTCTGAGACGTACGAGCTTAGAGGTTATATATTAATAGACATTAGTTGCATGGCGTGAATTGTCAGTGTGGCATGCTGAGATGCAAATGATCAAGGCTTCTGTTGAAAAGTAGAGTCTTGTGGTTGATAATCAAAGAACGACCTTAAATGGCATAGCTTTGTGTATAACGTTAATTCGCGAGCCTCACACCTCGATATGAGTCAAAAATGGGATCGGACCGTTAGGAGAACATGACGTTTCTTTCTAGCTATGGGTGGTGTCATGGTATGGAGCCCAAACATTTATATTTTTTACCTATGTGGATGATGGATAGCGAGGCGCCTCGGATATATCAGTTACTTTGGAGCCGATGGATAGGTCCGATAGGACCGGGAAACGTTTGTTCAGGAATTGCCAATCCTCAAATGTAAGAGAGGACCGGCCCAACCGATCCAAGGGTTGCCTAGAGTGTGTAGTCCTGAGACAATTGCTAGAGTGTCTCGAAGAGGTAAGGAGCCATCCCTGGTCTCGACGCATAGATGGAATCCAATTTCCAATACGACATATCGGTTTTAGTTGTAGAAATAGTATGGCGACATGATAGATAGTACCCATGCCGCCTATGATTGATACATTTATATTTGAAGTTGATTTCTTCACTTATAGTAATAATAAAACATAAAATTTCGTGTACCAAGCATTATTTGGCTATTATAAGGTAAAACTCTATCCTCCGGCTTGCGTTGCATTGTGTGATGGGACCTGAGTCTTATAATACCTTCATTTTCTTTAATTAGCATTGCACTGTTTGTTTTATGCACTAGTATTCTTAGGAGGAAATTTGTTCCGTGTTATATGGCATGGTCCCTTGATTTACTTTATTTTTAAAGTAAAGTTTTAAATAACTGTTTTAGTTCTCACGCCAGTCCCATGACTGACCTGGAGTTTATTTTTTTAGCCTAAACTCTGGGTTCCCTTATTTTCCACACGGGTAGTCGATAGTTTTGGTTTTGCAGATTTATTCTTACGGGATACTGGTTTACAGCTGGAGCTATATACGGAAAGCTCTGTATCCATGTGTTTCTTACAGTTGTATTATGTATTATTTTTCCGTTGCTTTGTAATTTAAATCTCTGATATTATTTTATTTCCGTTGTGTAATATTTATTCATACTCTGATATATTATTGTACTCTAATGTAATTGTTGTAATAAGCAATGAAATGTTCTTCTGTTTGTGTCTATTTTGTCGGGTTCTCAACTCAATCCGGGCTTTCCTTTAGCGGGAAGTTTGAGTCGTTTCATCGTGGTATCGGAGCTTTGGTTTACAGAGCAAGAGAACAAGGCATATTAGAACTGAACGAAAGAATTCATCAGAGATTGGATTAGTAATATCCAATGAGAATGACTCATTAGAGACAGGATCAGTAGTAACCTAGAACGAGTGTGAAGAGTGTTAATTTTAAAATAAAATGAAAACAAATTTTGTTTTGAAAATTCAAACCTTGTAATACGTATTTGAATATTTATTTTAAATTGATTTTGAACAATTGAGTATATGAAGATTTTGAATATGTGCGTAATTAAAGTATATTCGAAGTCTCAAATATACTGGATAGATATAGTTACACACTCTAGTTGCCCGGAGATGATTCTGATGATGATCATGACATCATCAGCATTTATGTCTGAATTTCGAAAGTGGGATGTCGATATATTTCCAGTTAGCTGGTGCGAGAACCAAAACTAGATAGGATTTATTGTTTGTGAATTAGCTTCAAAAATATGATTTTTGTATATATATAAAAGTTATGTGTTTGAAACGATAATCAACTAATTGAATGCTGATTGTGTTGTCTGATTATTGGTTTGATTAATTAAAATTTTGAACCATTAAGCCAAATTGAATCAAATAGTGAACTGACTTGAAAATTGATTGCAATTGCATATATGTACATGTGGATATAATGAACAGGTCACAGCAAGGAGGCTAAGAAGAGGAATAAAATTGTATGCCCGACAAATAGGCACATGTTTACTAATTTATTGGGTTTGGACGATTTTATGAGCCGACTAGCTAGCCGCTTGGCTTTTTCTTTTTCTTTTAGATTGGTGAGGGCCCTGCGTGGCTAGTTGTGGTTTTAAAGGTCTTCCTGTACAAAGGAGGTTATGGGAAAATTTCTCAAAAATTTAGGGTGTTAGCCAAATTTTTGAAGAATTGGAAAATTTTTAGAAACTGAAAAGTTGAAGAATGAACGCCAGAATGAAAGTTGAGTTGGTTAGTTAAACAACTTTCAGCTCCGTTCCTTTTCGAGGACGAATAGATTTTAAGTGGGGGAGATTGTAACAACCCGAAAAATCAGAACCAATTTAAAATTTTTATTTTAGCAATTTTAATGGAATTTTAATATTTAAAATGATTTATTTTAAATAATGATGACTAAAAATTTATTTAAATCGAAGTTAGAACGAATAAATTTATTTTAATTATAAAACGAATCTGAAATGGCGCGGTAGTTTGAAATTCGATTTCAAATTTTAAATGAATGTACAGGATTCAAAATAAATTGGATTTTAGTAAAACCAGAAATATTTGTATCTATTTAATTATATCTTCTAACAAATGTGAAAATTCCAGATTTCATAACGGGAATTGAAAGTTATGTCCAGTTTAAAATTCAGAATGGTCGCTACGGAATATATATATATGTTTAAAAAATATATAACCCTTAAAAATAGCCATTTTGCAAATGACCTCCATTTTCGATGAAACCACTTTTGTTGGATCCGGAATGTCAAATTATTAATAGATTCCAATTTTCATAATTTTTGGAATTAATATGTAAGCGTGGCAAAAGAAAACGTGTTCTGTCAATTTCAATCAAATTGGATCAACCAGAAATTGACCATTTTTCAAACGGTCTCCAAATTCTACGAAATTAGTTTTGTTAGGATCGTATCGTCAAAACATAGCCAGATTTATTTTTCGAGAATTTTTGGAGTCAGTATGTGGCCCTGGTAAATTAAAATGTACGCTTAAATGTAATATATATTGGTTTATATTTTAATTTAAGCAAAAACTAATCGTAACGGTCGAATTGGCTTTCGGGACATATCCCATTGTGTTCGGAATGGGGGTAATTAGCTAGGGACGATAGTCGGTGAGTTCGATTTGGAGTTCGAATCAAAAAGTTACTTTTTGAAATTTAATTTAATTAATTACATATAATTATTCATATGGTCAACCCTTATATCTCTTCCCCCATTCCTCGTTCAGATCGAAATTGAAAAGAAAGAAAAAAAACGCTCCATCGTGCGTTCCTCCATGCCGCGCCACCGAAGTTCACCGCCGCCGCCTCCGCTTCACCGTACCGACTACCCCCTCCTCTCTCCTCGTCCATCTCTACTGACCTCCTCCTTTCCCATTCAGCCTCACACGCCACCACCCGTTCTCCCCCAAATTGATTTCCTCCGATCGAGAAAAATCCTCCCACCGCCAGCACTGTCGATGTCCGCCTCCACCTGGATAGCCTCCTCCCCGCGTCGCTGCTCCACTCCGCCCATCGTCTACCGCTCCACCATCGAAAACCCACAGCCCCCCCAAGCCACCGCAGGCTCCACCAGACCACCACAACCCCCACTACGCCTGACCCCAGCGCCACCCCTGCCGGGACCGCGAGTGCCGCCACCCTCACCGTAGTTGTTCCTTTTCCAATTGAAGGAAAATACGTGAGTTTTTCCATTTTAATTTTTTCGATTAAAATGGTTATTTTAACGAGATAAAGTTATGATTTTTATTAAGTTAAAAGATACAATTTTTAGAAATGAAAAGATATGATTTTTAGCGATGTAAAGGTATGATTTTTAAAAATAGAAAGGTATGATTTTAAAAATAGAAAGGTATGATTTTTTAAAAATAGAAAGGTATGATTTTTAAAAATGAAAAGGTAAGAATTTTTTTTCTTTAGATAGAAAAGATCGAATTTTTAAGATAGAAAAGTTATGATTTTCATTGTATAAAATTTTAATTTTCATTGTACAAAAATATGCTTTTTATATTTATAATAGCGTTATAAAAATATAATTTTTATATGTGTAGTAAATTAAAAATTCAAATTTTATTATTTGAATAGAGATATAAAAATTCAATTTTTATTATTTGAATAGCGATATAAAAATTCGATTTTTATTATTTGAATAGCGATATAAAAATTCAATTTTTATTATTTAAATAGCGATATAAAAATTCGATTTTTATTATTTGAACTGTGATATAAAAATTCGATTTTTATTATTTGAACAGCGGTATAAAAGTTCGATATTTATTATTTGAGTAGCGGTATAAAAATTCAATTTTCATTATTTGAATATTGATATAAAAATTTGATTTTTATTACTTGAATAGCGATATAAAAATTCAATTTTTATTGCTTCAATAGCGATATAAAAATTCGATTTTTATTACTTGAATAGCGATATAAAAATTCGATTTTTATTATTTGAATAGCGATATAAAAATTTGATTTTTATTATTTGAATAGCGATATAAAAATTTGATTTTTATTAATTGAATCGCGAAATAAAAATTTGATTTATATTTATATGAATGGCATATAAAAATATAATTTTTATATATGAAGTAGCGATATAAAAATATAATTTTTATATACGAAATAGCAGTGTAAAAATACGATTTTTAATGTATATATGGCACAGTGAAGATGTGATTTCTTTATACATAGTATAGCGTTATTTAAAATATGATTTTTAATATAAAACTGCGTGAAACAGATTGCGATGGAACCGACTGGAAGTAAATCCAAATCCAAACCTTTCAGAAATAAAAGATGGAGGAGTGGAACCCAAAGGTGAGAACTTCTCACTCTAACTTTGTTTACAGTTAAATATATATACTAGGATGCAGATGGTGCTTAGTAGCACCCGACACCTTTGATTGAAACCATGGATGTTTGGTTGTTTGTTTTGATGGATTTATTTGTTTGGATTTGGTTTGGGATGTGAACGGAATTGATTGAATTTGGGTTGTGTATGGCGCGAGCCATTATTAGGCGAGGGATAAGGTTAGACATTATTTCGGTTCTAGTATCGCGCCGTTATGCTGCTGAAATTTTCTAAAATATGTTAGAACAATAAAAATATCATATTTATTGTATAAATGAACTATATAAAATATTCGTGTGTTGAAATAAATATTTTATAGCTAAAAATATAATTTTAACGTGTATATGAATAAAATAAATATTCTTTTACAAATCGGATGATTTGTTTATGTACACCTATTTAACTGACATTGATTGGAGTGATATATTTTACACATCGCCCAACTGCACAAATAAAATCTGTGTGTGTTGATTAAAACCCCACACGGGTATTGGGATGATATTCGACATACACTAATCCCAACTGTTTAGTTATATGTCAATCGACTAGTTGACAGACTATTGTAAGCGTTAATTATTTATATTTAATGCTTATGCAGTTGTGTAATGCACTCTAGATGATGGTTGATTGTACATCATTGTTATTATATACATGTGTTGTATGAAATATATATAAATAACATTATACGGTAACTGATTGTGTCTGATTCCAATTCAGAAAGAACGAATATTTTAAATTAACGAATATTTTAAAATGACGAATAATGAATATTTAAAATAACTAATATTTTAAAATAAAATTCAGTAATGGATCAAAATATGATTTCGATGTCCGATTTGGGATGAACACGAAAATATTGAAATATATGAAGCCATGTTGATTAGATATGCACCATTTTGACGCGAACGATATTTATAAAGATTTTATTCATTTTTATAATGAATATTGAAAAGGAAGTGATTTCAAAATCTAATGATTTGAAAATATTATCATCTATATATTAATGATATGGAATATTCAATTTTGATTTAAAATTGGATATGAAGTAGAAATCGTTTTTAAAACGATTTATAAAATACGTTTTAAATGGAAGTCAATGAAATATATATTATATATATATATATTAAATGGCCTCAATAGAACGCGCTGCGCTGCGACCGTTCGCGAATTTCGACCAATGACTTCGAATTGACATTAGGGACGATCCGACCGTCGGATTCTCCTAAAAACGTAAGAGCTTTACAACGAATACAAGAGATTTGAAATCTAACTGTTGGATTTGGAATTACATCCAAATCAAATTTGGACAAGGTCGTTGTAAGTACAGTTCGATGACCGTTTATGGAAATCGACTGAAAGGGCCTTAATAAAATTATTAAAAATATCGATAATTTGTGTAAAATCATAATAAAAGATTTGGAAAGAATTAGGATGAAAAATTCCACGTTTGTAAAGATAAAAATATATTTTTATCAAAATGAACTAGATATTAACTAGATTTGAAATCCAATAATTTTTAAATAAAATAAATTGGATATGTGAATGGTTTTAATATAACCAGAAATTTCCAACGAACAAATTGGAATGAAATTGGAATGGATTTGGAATGGAAATAATCTTCGGAATATTTCGATATTGGATTCCGTGATTATACAGATATTGTTATGGAAATTTGGAAGATATATTTTATATTGTTATTTCCAATACGATATTTGTTGGTTTCAGAATTTGATATTGAATATAACCGATATAATTTCTATTCAGAGTCTTATATTTAATATCAAATTGGATTTTGGGTTTGTCATGAACGGTGTCTTAGATAACACTTTTCTCAAACCAGTTGAGAAAAAAACAAATCTTTTAATTAAGGTTTAGAGAAATTTTCCAATTAATTAATATTTAATTGGAATTGAATGAAAGAATTTGATTTTTGGGTTTATCGTGAATGGTGTTTTAAATAACACTTGCTCTTTAACCCGATTAACAGTGAAAATGTGAGTTGGAATTTATAAATCTTTTTATTAAGATTTAACGGGGATTTTCCAAAGTAAAGTTTTCCAATTTAATAAAATAAACTGGAATGGAATTCGATTCGATAATAATCGAAGTGAGCCGCTATGGAGGAAGACTGTTAATATATATGGAATTCAAAAGGATTTGTCGTTATTCCATTTATATTATTAGTAAAACACGGAAATTGACATCGATTATATATTGATCTGTTTTCCGTGAAGATTCCATAATTAATGGAATGGGATTTTGGGTTTATCGTGAATTGTGTTTTAAATGACACCAGTTCTTTAACCAAGTTAAAGATAGGATTACATGTCTAACATTGTATTTCGAACTCTATGGTTGATCTCTATTAAATATATATATATATATATGTTTGGTGGCAGAGAATTTATTCTCTTTCTTAACACCCTTCTCTAAGATGTACGAGCTTAGAGGTAATGTAACGACCCGGTAGGGATCCGACACCTGAATTTTGACAAAAATACATAAACCCTGTATTACCTGCCAAAACTCCAGTATCGAAAACCACCAGATAGTTATTAGAAAGAATTTAGAGGGTGAGATAAGAAAGAAAGAAATATTAGAATAGAAGAAAAAGAAGATTCAACACAACACAGAGGCTCACATCGTAGCGGAACAAAATATAATACAGAAATAAATCTTTACTGAGAGCTTTAAAAATATACTTACATTTATTAGAGTACATCACACATCTGGACAGTTATAATGATCTGTCCTCATACAGCGGAAAAATACTGGATAATATCATATGTCTGAACTTCTCTGACATGTCTTTAGACTTCAGAGCATTCTATAACCTGAACTAGCAGACCCGGGCTAACCCGAGCATTACAAACACCAGGTCAGTTTGGTGAACAAAAGTGAGAAAACTCCTTAAGTTTAAATATCATCCAACTTGATTTTTAAAGTTAAAAATCCTTTTGAAAGAAAAAGATAATCGTAAGACCAGTCCACACATAAACACGGATGGTTTTTACATTACGATAACCCAAAACAGTTTTTGAAAATCAATATTTTTCTGATATTATAATAGTGTCTAATTACAAATAAATACAATCTAGTGCAACGCTTGCATCTTACGCTCCACATATATAGTATACAAACAAAACAGCGGGCACTTATTGGAGAATGGATTCCGACTATAACAAGGTATGGGACCACTTGCCGATAGTGTATCTCTAGAGGCGAATACACTGGGTTCAACAAGAACGTCTTGCAACCCGGCCCACACATGACCGACCACTCATTTCGCTTGAGTGTATCGAATGTATATCACCAACGGTTGGGAGCGACCCACCGTTTCCTGAAAAGGGACAGCATCGATAGATTAAAAAGGCAAAAGGAATTTCTCTAGATAGGTGATTATATACCCTAATGGGAGCGACCCACATAGCCATGCTGCCTGCCAGATTTTTGTCATTTCCTAGGTGATGAGGCTTGAGGTTTGAATTCATTTTAGCACATGTGGCCATCATTCACTTTGAATGCCACATCGTCAGATCCATCAGATATCACTAATTGACGTCTACAAAAATACCCAAGTTGGGAGCTAATCAACTATGATACATTTGAAGAAATCAACGTACGTTGTCCTTTCAAAATACTTTGTCAGACATTCGTCCATACAAGTCATCCAGGAACAGGATGAACCGAAGGCACCCTCCTACCACATCCTAGGAATCACCCTACGGATCAGTAGCGAGTAGTCCTTGCAACCCATAGATTTCAACCACGACCGAATTACTATCAAAATATATTTTGTTGCAACATCTGATAAATTTATCAAGCAGCCCTTCCGCTTATGAAGATCCACGGTCTTCAACTGCTCGGTCTTCAATCAGCATCCTTTCGTATATGCTGGTTCGGAATGGTTTTCGAATATAAATTCGATCCCGGTCTTTCCGTACCAACAGCGTATTGGGCATGATTTTGATAGTCGGTTATTTAACTATCAAAATAAACAATAAAATAAATCCATCGGTTCATTTCACAGAGTCACTTGGCCATTAAAGTGATATATCAGTTGTAATACCAAAGATAATATGTCAGTTAAATATAAAAATATTCTCAAATCTTTTTATTGAAATACTTAAATAAATACTTTAAAATCCTATCCAATTCCTCACCACCACAATTCTTACCATCCAAAATTACGAGGTCAATTTACTTACCATTGTAAAACAATTGTCACAAAAATCGCTTTTATTCCATTACTACGGAAATATCATTTCATATTCTCAAGCCCTCTTTATTTCCTTTTATTTACATCCCATCATATATCGAAATTATTCAAATAACGATTATTATTTCCCAAAAATAATTTGCTTTAACATCTCCACTATCATGACTCATACCATCCTTCGACAATCCCGAAGTTGTTCAAGTTGGGGTATTTTAATTACCTCTCAGACCTTGATCAACAACGTTCTTATCGTAAGATAAATATGAATCGTGATTCAAAAACTCATATCCATTTTGATATCACTTCACTATGGTATTAAAATATGGTTTTACAAAACCATCTTACTTTTTTTGAAATCTCCTCTTTAAATATATGGTTATTACAAAATCCCATGATCTAGTAAATGGTTAATACACATTAATCCTTTTAAACTTTAACTCTTTTAAAACCATTTGTCCCATTTCCTGGATCTTTATTTCAAATTACGACACATTTACCAAACTCAATTACTGAAATCTCTCTTCTAATTCTTTAAATCATTCCCTTTGGGAAAACTTATTCCAATCTCATCTATTTCACTTAACATTAATTTACAATTTAAAGCTTTAACTTCCCATCTTCTTATTTCCAACTCGTATATATATCTATGGTTTGATATAAACCCTTTTTCCATCTCGACTTTCTTTACTTAAAGTATTAAGTAACTTTTGATTTTAAGTTTACCATATTCGCTTAAAAACACTTTACTACCTTATTTGCCAAATTTGGTTTAAATACAAACTTGCTCATGAACTTCCCTTGAAATTCAATTATACTTTATTTCTAACTTCCATCTCTTACTTAAAAGACCTTCATATAAGAAATAATTCCTTAAATTAGGTATAACTTTAATTTACTTTATCATTATCTAAATTACATTTCCTTTTTAAAATCTTATTTAGATTAGACAAGTATCCACTAAATTAGTTCATTTAATTAATTGACATATTCTAATTTAATTTAATAATCAATTACTGATAAAACAGTTGGCTTGGTAAATCCTAAAACATGATTAACCATTAATCAACCCCAACTCATCTTTTCATTTTGACTTAATAAATAATACTTATTAATTCGAATAATCTCATTACATCGATTACTATTAAATAAAATAATCTCACTTTAATTGTTCTTAAAAACTATAAATCCTTGTTATCAATCATCAAGTAAATTCCCGCCTACTTGCTTATCAAACTTATTAATATAAGAATCCACTTTATAAAGTTATTCAGTACTTACGGTGAAGCACGTGCTTCGCACACGGTAGACCTTGGTATAAAAATAGTGGTTAAAACAACGATATATATATAGTTGGTTTATTTCCTTTTTTAAAACTTTATTTAAAATCTATATTCAGTTATAAACTGAATTTCATAGCTTCATTATTATCGATTCCCCTGACGGTAAATCGAACTAAATAAAACAGTTGTAATTTGGCCATCCGCTATGAATTTCCCAACCAATATCACAATTGGTTAATAACAAATGTTGAATTTGGGTTTCAAAATCAACAACCAATTCTATAAGCCAATCATATAGGTTCCACAGTTTCATATCATGATCATATACAGATAAATAATCAATCTAACTGATAACGGTCAACCAATAGTAATCCAAGCACCCAATTTATTTATATTATAATAAACGTAACCAACAAGGTAAGTTACCTTGTTTGGAAATCATCGTTAAAATAACAACGTTATTTTATTTAAATTAAACAACCTATTTAATTTAAATAATTGATAAAAATATTTAACATGCATCAAACAGCCATCAATCAACCAATAACTAGCAGCCATAACATAGAGATGATAAACCCAACTTATAATTTTTGTAAGTGGGAACTGAGTGAGATTAACTCACCTTGTTTTTCCGTTCGTCGAGATGACAACTGCTTTTAGTTAAATTAAACATGTGTTTAATTTAACCGGAAATTCCAAAGGCAATCAAATGCATTCAAATCTATTTCTGAATGAAGCGTTCCTCCAGACGGTTCCAATTGCAACTCATTTTGTTTGATTCTGTTCAAGGAATAAAGGTTATTCGCACTATGGTGTACATAATTTAATTAATATAATTATTCGCTAATTATATAATTTAACCTACCTAATTAAAGTGTCCATCTTATTTTGTTGCAAGTATTTGGCCGACCCTAATTTATATTTTAAATCAATATTAACCTTGCCGCTTACTTCTTACGAATAGAAAACGGACTGACAATTACTCATTAACCAATTAATTATCTCAACTTAATCAGGCTGCCCATTTATTCATTAACTAATTAACGTGTTTAATAAATTACCAAGGCCCTCCCTAATTGCATTACCTTTCCATTTTTGTGCAACGTTTTCATCCCAGAATCCTAGCTGAAATGTTATAAACCCTTATATTGAAGCCCACCGCCTTAAAGCCCATTCTCCACACGTTGTAACCTAAAACCCGTCCGCTTAAAACCCTTTCCAAATAAAAAGAACGGAGCCCCTCATTTTATCCAACCACTTTTCATTTTCTTCTCGTTCAGGAAAAAGAAAACGAAACCTTCTCTGTCAAAACAGACGCAGCGTCCTCCACCCTCAGTCGATCGGAGCTCCCACGGTGCTCCTCAAATCGAGCGCACTCCTCCCATGGCCTGAACCTCATCGCCCCTCGACTACTCAGTTCGCCTCAGATCGAAACCGAACGACGCTCCTTCTTCGCCAGAACCAAGCCACCACTGTTTGAATCCATTCATCACTTCTAGTCAAGGTACAGATCTCTGTTCCCTTCGTTATTTTCTGTTTAATAAATCTGAGAATAAATGTAGATCGGATCTGAATGGCTACTGCCGTTAGTGATTTAATTGGGTTTTGTTTTTGGCGGTGAGTTTGCGAAGTGAGGAAAAACGAAGTGAAACTGTCTTGGCTTGAGGAAGTCTTGCCGTGGTATTTATAGGTGAATTTTGTCTCAAGGATGAGAACGATGTCAATTCCATGGGTCTGCGCCGGCTATGTGCTTTCCATTCATGTAGTTGTGCTTCATACTTTTGATGTGAGTAGTTTGAGGTTACTGGATTGATGTTTGACAGCTTCCAGGCTTGTATTGTCTCCTTAATACAGGCTGTGTGGTGCTAGGAAAAATAGGCTAGGCAAGTTGTATGTACTAGTTGACCATTTGCAAAGAATGTTGTCCATTAACATTAAAGCAGTGGTTTGTAGGAGCACATGGCCATTTGTTGAATGGTTTGCACCACTTCACCTCAGCGTCTAAGTGGCAAGATTTGGCAAAGATTTGGGTATAGAAGGCACATGGAAGCAAGGGACTGTTTCGCTCTTGTTTTATATTTTGCAAATATATTATGGCCAAAGATTTTGTATGTGCAGAAGCTCTCTTCCTTGTAGTTTTTCTACTGTATGTGATTTTTTTCTACTTTATTTGATTTCATCAATTGCTTTGTAATGTCAGTATGCAAACATGTTGATTGATTGGCAAAAACTTTGTACTTGCACACTATAACGACCCGCATTCTACGCATCGGAAGATCGTAGAATGTTTATTTCTTCTTCGTGTGAAGTCGTATGGTCATGTACTCATGGGAAACGACTAGTGGGGTCATTTCCCATGTTCATGATTTTTTTCGATTTTTAAATGACCATTTTGCCCCTAGCTGATCTTGTTTTGTCCATAACTTTTGATTGATAAGGTTTTTTGACCTGAAACCACTTCCATTAGATTCGTTTGATGGTTTGCCTTTCCGTAGAGTGGTCATAATAGCCAAACGGACTTACCGTTTGGGAGATATGGCTAAATTAAGGTATAGAGGGATAAAAACGGCTAATTGGGCTTAACCGGGTGATTAGCAGCTAGGCCCAATGGGGGATTTCGGGATTAGAGGTATGTAAGGGCTGCTAGGGTTAGAATTTCGGTTTTTCACTCATTTTCCAGCCGCCACAAACACTCTCTTCAACCTAACAATGGCCTCCAACATCTAAAAACACCTCTAATCACTTCTTAATCAAGTTTTGACTTGAACTACATCAAATTAAGGAGTGGTAACACCAAACCAAGGTTAGAACTACTGTTAGACATCCGTATTCGTGCCAAACAGAGATTCATTTCAGATCTGAGTTTTATTTATGGCAAAGGTGAGTGATTTGTATTGATTTTCACTAATAATGGCTAATTAGGGTAATTAGCGAAGATTAGCGAAATTATAACTCAGAAAAATCTAGAAAATTTGTAAAATTCCAGAATATTATTTTGTGCCTCTGATATGAATTTGGGTTAATTTGGACTAATTTTGCTAATCCCGGAATTTGGGGGATTAAGGGATGATTAGTGATAATTAGCGAAATTATGCATCATAAAAATCTGGAAAAATATTCATAAATTCTTAAATATTGTTTTAAACCTCTGTTAGAAAATTTGGCTAATTTGGTTAAGTTTTACTTATCCTATAATTAGTTGTTCTTAAACATGCTTAAGGGGAAAATATGGGTTTTTGGGTATGTTTGATCCGTTTTGACATATCATATTGTTGTTTTGCTGTTTGTGGGTGTTTATACATGTTGCTGTGACTGTATGGTATGAATTGTGATTGTTTAAAATAGTTAGAATGGTCGAAAACGTCGTCGAGTGGCGTATAAACAGTCGTTGGAAGTTGCAGGAAAAGTGCAGGCAGTGACCGAACCGGACCGGAGCTTTGCACAGGAGGAAGTAAGGCACACGAACTAAATTGGAATAGAGGATCGGACTGGAGGTATTAGAGTGGGACTGGACCGGAGTATTACGAATGAAGCAACCGAACCGATGGAGCTTGGGCACCGAACTGAACCGATGGAGCTTAGGCACCGAACCGAACTGATGGAGGCTGAATCACGATCCGAGGTGATGAAGCATTCCGAACCGAACCAGTGATGCACCATGAGCTTGAAGATGACCACGAGCCGGACCGTGGTGAATTGCATACGAACCGAACCGAGGGAAGAAGAAGCCGAACCGATCTGGGGAAGAAGACAAATAACCCGAGATGCAAAGGTAGTCCATATAGCAAGTTAGAGCTCAGGATCCAGTTGGGAACCAATGAGTTCACTTCATGAGTTGGGCTTTGCTGTGGGACGTGTGGAAAGGGGTTATCGATATCCATAACTTTGGTTCACCGCTGAAGAAAAGGGGGCATGTAGACGAACCAGAGCTAGGCTGGTTGGCCCATTTGGGTTATTGACTATGGATCAGTGCAGTAGGGACAGTGTAATACTTGTACGGAGTTGCCGTCATAACCCCAAAAGAGCAAAGTGGGTCGTAGCAATAGTTGTACAGAGTTGCCGTCATGACCCCAAAGATTTGGTGACCAGGGAAATATATATCGTATGCTTTATGCATTGAGTGAGAGATGTGAGGATGATTGCTATGATTGATTTGTTTGTTATCACTATGACATGCACACCCCCTCCCCCGTTATCTTTATACCATGTTTAGTGGCACCTTAGAGTATTGTACCGTATGTAGTGCTAACTCTTTGGTTGCAGGTCCAGGTTCAGGTATGGTTTAGTATACCTGTTATTGTTCTGTTTAGCTGCTTATCACTCATACCAGACTTTTTGTCTGACCCAGAGTTTTATGTCTCTTCTTATTACTCTGAGTGCTCACACGAGCAGACTAGAGACAGGTTAGGTGGTATGCACGAGTAGTTGATCCGGAGACGAGCAGGAGGCCTCCACGTATGATATATATAGATGTTCTCCCTGTGATGTTAAAGATCACTGCTTGGGCATTAGTAGTGCATCTTCTACTTTAGCTTTCTTTTGCTTTAGAGACAGTTTTAAAGTTGTAATAATGATGTTGGATCATAAGTTGTATTTGGATTTCCGCTGCCATATTGGTTTAGTTTTCAGCTTATGCACTGTCTCGCCTGTTTTATGTCAAAGTAATATTACTATTATATTTTATTCCATGCGCTATGAGACATTCTACATGTTCTGTGTTAGTTCTTTATCTTCCTTCTTTTCTTCTGACGACTGTCCCATGCTAGCTGGGCATGTGTACAACGCACTTTCGGAGGAAATGCCTACTGGTCCGGGGCGGGCCGTCACACTTGGTATCAGAGCTCTAGGTTGCGTAGTTAACCTAGGGAAGTCATCAGGGAGAGATAGTATACATATATGAGAGCGCGTATTTTTTATTATTTTGGTTTTCAAAAGCTATATATATATACTATTAGTACAGCTAAGGATGAAGTCGCACTGCACTGACACCACAAAGAAGATGGTTAATCGTTTTCTCTGTACAGATTGAACGATGAGCCGATATACGAGAGGTACTGGTAGAGGAGCCAATAATGGGAATGCTGCTGAGATGAGGACGATGTTTACTGACCTTATAGGAGAGATGCTTAGGGATGTTCAGAGAGCAGCTCCTAATGTTGCTAACAGTGGTGGTGCAGCGGTGCAGGCACCTAGGGCTTATTTCGCCAAGCTTAACAAGGATTATACTAGTCTTGGTGGGAAGCCGTTCCACGGAACGGAGTCGGCTACAGATGTTCAGGATTGGCTGGATAGCTGCGAGCGTATCTTCGAAGACTTGGGTATCGAGGACGCGATGAAGAGAATGCTGGCGTCCCGTCAACTGCTAGTACGAGCTATGAATTGGTGGAACGCTATTAAGGCAACTACTCCATGGAATCAAGTTACTTGGAATCAGTTTATGACTTGTTTCAGCGAAAAGTTCATTCCAACCGCTCATAGATCAAAATTGTTCAGGAAGTTTCTGGATCTTAAGCAAAATGGAAGGGCAGTTTCAGAGTATGTTGCAGAGTTCGACACTTTGTAAAAGTATGGATTGTCTCTTATCGACACTACCGAGAAGAAGAACGAAAAGTTTATAACCGGTTTGGATGGATACTTGGGGGAAAGGCTTATTATCGATTGTGGGGAAAGCTTTAAGGTCAGAGAGTCTTTACCCTAAATCGAAGACTGAGGTTACATCCACAGGAGAGCCAAAACCGCAAGCAAGCGGTGGAGGCAAGAATGGTTCTCATAATAAGAGGAAGCATAACAAGAATAAAGATGGCCAGAAAAAGAGTAAGAAATATGTTGCTTCAACTGTGGTAAGAAGGGCCACTATGCCAAAGAGTGTCGGGCCAAGTCAGCGGATAGGAAGTGCTTTAACTGCGGCCAAGCGGGACATCACAAGGATAAGTGTCCGCAACCCCCTAAAGAGAGGCAGATCGTGAAAGCTTATGCTATCAATGTTGTTCCTTCTTCGTCGAATGCCCCAACTGTGGCGGAGAAGGGAAAGAATGTCATCATTCAAGGTATGCTTTCTATTTATAATGTTCCTGTTAGAGTTTTGTTTGATACCGGAGCTTCCAGTTCTTTCATATCTGGTGACCTGGTAGATAGGTTGGAATTGAAACCCGAGATAGCCAATAGACCTTTAGTAGTGATGAACCCGATTGGTGGTTCGACTAGCCTTAGTATGATTTGTCGTAATGTGGTCTTATCGAGTCATGGATGCATGTTTGTTTGTGATTGCTTTGTTTTGGGCTTTACTGGGTTTGGCATTATTTTGGGAGTTGATTGGCTCCAAAGATACGGGGTGGTGGTAGACTGTGAGGGCTTTTTGGTGACAGTTAGAGCGGATGATGGGCGGAGGGTTGTGTTTGGTAGCCTGCCTAGTGACGGGGTGATGACTAGTTTTCTAAATCCCCTCGACATCCCGCATGATGAGTTGTCAGATGTGCCCGTGGTTGGCCAGTATCCGGACATCTTCGAGGAAGTGACCGGGCTTCCACCACACCGAGAGATTTAGTTCCGTATTGATTTAGTGAAAGATGCCAGACCTATAGTGATGCCACTTCGTCGTATGGCGCCAAGGGAGCAGCGAGAGCTCGGGGTGCAAGTCAACGATCTTTTGAAGAAGGGATTTATCAGAAGGAGTGTTTCTGAGTGGGGAGCACCAGTTGTGTTTGCTACCAAGGCCTATGGTTCCCTTCGATTTTGTGTGGACTACCGCGAGTTGAATAAGGTGATGAGGAAGAATAAACATCCTCTACCGCGGATAGATGATTTATTTGATCAATTAAGTGGAGCGAGAGTGTTTTCTCAGTTGGATCTCGCGACAAGTTTTCATCAGCTTAGAGTGGAAGCTGAGAGTATAGCTAAAACGGCATTTCGGACGCCGTCTGGATTTTATGAGTGGTTGGTTATGCCATTCGGGTTGACCAATGCACCAACATATTTTGTGGATCTTATGAATAGGGTATTCAGAGATCAGTTGAATAAGTTTGTTCTTGTGTTCGTAGACGATATACTTGTTTATTCAAGGACAGAGGAAGAACACAAGGAACATTTAAGGATAGTGATGGAGGTGTTGAGAAAACACCAATTGAAAGCAAAGTTTTCTAAGTGTCACTTCTGGAGGAGGGAAGTGAGATTCCTGGGCCATGTTGTTTCAGAGAATGGTATTGTCGTTGATCCTGAAAAGGTGGCTACGGTACAAGATTGGTCTATTCCCAATAATGCAACGGACATAAGAAGTTTCTTGGGATTAGCTGGATATTATCGTAAGTTTATCCAAGGTTTCTCCAAGATAGCAGCACCGTTGACTCAGTTGACAAAGAAGAATCAATCTTTTTGTTCGGTTGTTTTGCTAGTATCATCTCACGTAGATTTTCTGAATTCGGAGGAGATATTCCTTGGGTGCTTGTCTGATATTGGTTTAGGCCTTTGGGGGCTTGTGCTTTGGGAATGTCGAGTCCGACTAGGATTGTTTGTGTAACAACCCGGGATTTTGGAGATTACCGTAATATTAATTAATTATCTTATAATTTATAATTTAATATGAAGTTTGCAAATAATTAATGGAATAAATCAATGACCAATATTGTTATTTAAGATAAAGAATGCTTGTTGAATAAGTAATTGGGGTTGGTGTAAAATATGTATAGATATGAATAAAGTTTAAAACACTTTATTTGTGGATTGGATGAAAATTATATGTATGATGAAAATCAGTTATTGGGTTAAGCTGGATAGTATTTGAAATGTATTATAATATTAGTCTTTTATTGTAAAATAAAAGGACAATTATGAAGAAAATAAAATTTTGATGAAATAATGTTTAAAAATGACGTTTTAATATTTTTTAAAAAGTACTAAAACACTTTTGTACATATTTGGGAATGATAATATAATTTTTATATGGTTGAAATTTGTCAAATTAGAAATATTCGCCGCTGAACAAAAATATTGTTAACTATTGTTGAATAAAAGATTTAAAATGCAAAATATGTTTTTTTTATGTCAAAAATAAAATTTTGGTTATTTTCAAAATGTTCATTTTGTTAAAACGAGTAAAACACAATTCGTTGGGTTGAAATATGTTGAGAATTGAGCAAAATATATGCATATTGGCTTTGAATTGGGTTTTTAAAATTCTAAGTGGTGTAATTGGGTTTTAATGAAATTTACCATATCCATTAGCCCATTAGTGTAAATATGGAAGCTTCAGAAAGAAAAGAACGACATTTTTTTTCATCTTCCTCAAACCATCAGTAAGTTAATAAGAAGAAGAAGAATGACTACTTAATGAATTCAAACTCCAACCAAACTGCAATTTTAGAAGAAAATTCTTGTTGAAATCATAAGAGAGAGGTAATCTCCATCATCCCAAGCTTTATCTCCATCTAATTTAGAGAATCATTCACTGTAAATTTCTTTTGTTGACTATTTCTTGTTGCATGTCTATGAATCTTTCATTTTAGGTTTTGGAAGCTCTAATCTTCGCTAAAGCTTCGAATTTGCTGCTTAAATCCTTGCTAGACCTTGCTTCAATCAATTGGTAAGCAAAGACGCTTACAGTAAGCTGAAACTTGTTAATTTGATGCATTTTGGTGAAATCCCGTAGTGCTTTTTCTGAGTTTTTTTGACAGCTCGTATGTCTGAAAATGCACTGTAGTAAAATCATCATATCTTCCTCGTTTCTTATCGGAATCAGGTCAAATTTTTTTTGTTAGAAAATAGATTCGATAAGCTACATTTTTCGCTCATTTGTTTTTCGAAATTTTATAGTTTACTGGGTCTGAATCAAGTTTCAAACTGATGCATAAATTTGTGTTTTTTTTCAATATATCTCGTTTTCTGAAAATGCATTATAGTAAAACCATCATATCTTTTGCGTCTTTTATCCGATTCAGGTCAAATTTTTTTTGTTAGGAACTAGATTCGATAAGCTATAATTTTTGTTCATATTATTTCTTGAAATTTCATCATTTGATAGACCTGAAACAGATTTCAAAATGATGTTATAATTCTGTCTTTTGCCTAATTTTCTGAGTTGAAACTTGAAATTGTTTTAGTCATAACTTTTTCGTTTTTAATCGGAATTTGATAATTCTTGATGATACGGAAAGCTAAAAACATTTTCTACAAGTTCAGGTATTAAGTTTTCTGTAAGTATGATGTTTTGTTGTACAAAAATTGGGTTTTCACTGTTATTTTGAGTGTAATACAACGTAGCTCAATGGTTGAAACAGAAATTTGTTTTCACCATAACTTCTTCATTATTAATCCGAATTGGATGATTTTTGATGATTCAAGAAGCTTAGACATAGAGCTACAATTTGCTATATTTAGTTTATTATGATTCAGATGTTTACTAGATGAAAGTTATGCTAGCTTGTTGTTGTCCCGAAAGCAAATGGACAACAACAATCACAAATCATATTTTATGATGTTTTAAAACGGTTTGATGTTTATGATGAATTTTAACTTGCCAATGAGACAAGGCAAGCCATTTTATGATGTATTTATGATGTTTCGATATTATGATGGATTTTAACTTGTCGATGAGATGAGACAAGTGATGATGCCTTCTACTTCTCATCGGATAGAGAAAGAGAAAGAAAGATGAGATAAGTTGATATCTTTATATACTTGCCGATGAGAAGGGGGAAATTTATATATATATAATGCTTTCTAGTGTGGTATCAACTAACGGTTAGTAAACCATTAGGTGTGAACGTATGGTATGGGACATACGTTGACACCTTATGGGTTCTTATCCGAGAGGTTGAGACACACTCAAGATGATTACTAGTACTACGACCGAGTACTCGATTGGAGTCATCACAATGTTTTTGACTATAGCCATCACGATGATCATGATGTTTAAGACTCCAATCATCACGATGTTATCACTCGGACTTTGTGATTAAGGGCATAATGGTTTGGCTATAGTCATCAAGATGATTTTGATGTAGTGGCCCTAGTCATCACGATGGATGGTACCAATATGTAGTACTGGTCAAGATGGTGCTCGAGCAGAAATGTTTTTATTTATTGACGAATTTGATTTGATGTTTGAATAAGGCCTTGAGATGGAATAAGGCTACATTATATTATTGTTTTATGATGATATATAGTTTATGATGGTCTAACTCTTAATGAGTTTCTTATGATGGTTTATGAAATTTTTAAGACGATTGTAATGGTTTTATTGTGGTTCATCTTTACTTATTCCCTTATGTTGATGTAAAGTAGAACCATATAACAATCACATATTCGTATGATTCCGTGAATAAGTAAATGAACTCATGACTCATATATCCTTCCGTTGGTGACAATGGAATGAATTTTTCCCTTTTCACTTATTACTGAGACATATACTAATGATAAGTTTGAGCCTACCTGACCCGTGTGTTTTCCACTCGGGTCAGACCGAGTTGCAGGTTAGGATAGTATAGCTCGCACCTTCTTGGATCTTTTTGCACTTGTTATGATGGAATTCACTTTTGGAACATGGACACATCACCATCTATTTAGTTTTCCCTTTTTGGCTTGTACTCGTGATGTATCTGTTATTTTGGGGGATGGTTATGTATGTGTGTATATTGTGGCGTTGTACCACATTGTATGGGATGTATTATATATGATGTATGGATGGGCACTTGTATGTACATCTATGTGTGCTAATCTATGATGATGTTCTGTGATTGAGGTGTGTTTGCATCTACATTTATTCTGAGACGGTCCCAACCCAATATGGTATCGTATTTGTTAGGGACTGAGTGTGTCGACTACGATGGAAAAAAAAATCGACATACTTAGTGCATTACTGGTACCTTACCATGTTGGTTGCCCCTATTATACCCTGTTCTCTACATTAGTAGACAGGATTACCAAGTAATTCTCTTTATTAATGTGGGTCTCAGGGTGGGGCTTTACAGCTTGCTATCAGAGCTGGGGGTTTCAGAATAAATGTATTATAAGAAGAACATCATTCATAGTAACCTTACAACAAATATAATGCACTTGTACATGACATCCCTTAATCATGTTTTCTTTCCCCATATCCTTGTTTTTCTCTTGTCTTGTGTCCTTTTTGATTCCCTTAAGGTAGATAGTATGGAATATGTCTAGGAATGATAAATTAATTCCGTAGTATTCCTTAGTTATTACATTTTTTTTTTCTTAATATATCTATCTACTCTGTGAGTGATCCTATCTTAATTTTTTTTCCCAGCTATGTCTAGTAGACGAAAAGGGCGCTCCTCGGCGGCGGGACCGTCCAGTGGTTCTCGTCCCGAAGGAGTGTATTTGTCTATTGATCAGATCCTTGAGTTACTTAGGAGCACTCAACCTCCTGCTCCACCTCGCTCTTCTCCTCCGCACAAATCCCCGTTTGCGCGCATGACTAGTGATTTTACTCACCTCGGTGGCAAGGTTTTTAAAGGCACGGAGTCGGTTTTAGAGGTTTAGGCTTGGCTCCGCACAAGTGAGCGCATATTTACTCGCATGAATATCTCCAGCCACCATCGTGTTCTTGTTGCATCTAGTATGTTAGAAGGACATGCATTGAATTGGTATGATTTGCTTATTGCGGACGTTGACGAGGAGACTTTGGAGTGGGACCAGTTTAAAGAAAGATTTGAACTCAAGTTTATTCCAGAGTCTGAGAAGGCTAATCTTGCTAGACGCTTCCTTGAACTCAAACAAGGGAAGTCGTCCGTTGCTGAGTATGTTGCATCTTTTGAGGCCCTTTCTAAATATGGGCTCGAGCATATTTCCACTCCATATAAGAAGAATCTTAAGTTCGTTTCTGGACTTAAGAAGTATTTGAAGAAACCCCTCACCCTTCAGCTTAAGCTTACTTTTGAGGAGCTGGTGGATGCAGCCCTTCATCTTGAAGCGATCGAGAAGGAGAAGGAAAGTGATGGTGAGGGAGAGAGTAATAGTAATCCTAAAAAGAAGAAGTTCTTTCCTAAATCCAAGTATCCTAACAAGAAGAAAAAGCAAGGTGGATCATCTTCTCAGTCTCAGCCCACTTCATCAGCCAAGTCTTTTGCCTGCTTTAATTGTGGTTCACCTGATCATCGTGTTAGAGACTGTCCCAAACCTAAGAGGTGCTTGTATTGTAAGAAGGAGGGACATTTGGTTGCAGCTTGTCCCAAGAGGAATGGAAGTTCTAGTCAGGGTCAACTTAATGTTGCTACATCTTCTGGAGGTACCTCTCAACCTCGAGGTATTATTTCCTCTGTCCTTGAAGGTTCTATTATGTTTCATGATCGTTCTATTAGAGTGCTTTTTGATATGGGTGCTTCTCATTCATTCGTATCGAGGGAGCTTGTAGATGCTTTACAAATGGATGTTTCTTGTATGCTTACTTCATTATGGATTGCAAATCCTATTGGGGGATCCGCAACCCTTAGTCTTCTTTGTGAGGATGTTGAGATATCGATTTGTGGTTATTCATTCTGTGCGAATCTGCACGTGATTCCTTTCCTTGGGTTTGATTTGATTTTGGGTATGGACTGGCTAGTTCGATATGATGCCAGAATTCTTTGCTCGGAGCGAGTATTATATCTTCGACATTCTGATTCTTCTGATTATTTGTCTCTTTCACTTCATGATTCCGATTGTGATTCGATAGCTTCTTTATTCGTGTTGGATTCTCACGAAGATGATGATATATCTCTTATTCCCATTGTTTGTGACTTCCCAGATTTATTCGAGCCTATTTCTGATTTGCCTCCTAAGCGTGTTGTTGAGTTCCGCATCGACCTTATTCCGGGTGCACAACCAGTTAGTCGTCCTCCTACGAGGATGTCTACACGAGAGAATGAGGAACTCAAGAAACAACTAGTTGAGCTTGAAGCCAAGCACTTTATTCGCTCAAGTTCATCACCATGGGGAGCTGCGGTTGTTTTTGTAGGGAAGTCTGATGGGACTCTTAGGCTATGCGTCGACTATCGCAAGCTCAATCAGTTAACCATCAAGAATCGTTATCCTTTGCCAAGGATCGATGATATGTTCGATCAGTTGAGTGGTGCAAAGGTATTTTCTCAACTGGACCTTGCTACTGGTTTTCATCAGCTTCGAGTCGTAGAAGATAGTATTCCTCTCACCGCTTTCCGCACTCGTTGCGGTTCTTATGAATGGCTCGTTATGCCATTTGGGTTGACGAACGCCCCTGCTTACTTTGTTGATCTTATGAATCGAGTATTCCGGGAATTTCTCGATAAGTTTATGCTTGTTTTCATTGATGACATCCTTATTTATTCGAAGTCTGAAGAGGATCATGCACGGCATCTTAGAATTGTTTTGAGTACTCTACGTCAACATCAACTCAAAGCAAAACTTTCTAAGTGTCATTTTTGGAAAAAACAAGTGAAGTTCTTAGGCCTTGTGGTATCTTCAGAGGGTATTTCCGTTGACCCCTCCAAGATTGAGGCCATTCAGAGTTGGAAGAGGCCTGAGAATGTTCATGAGATCCGTTCTTTTTTAGGTTTGGCTGGTTATTATCGTCGTTTCATTAAAGATTTTTCCCGCATTGTTCTTCCTTTGACTAGCCTTACGAGGAAAGGTGTTCGTTTCATATGGTCCGATAAATGTGAAGTTTCTTTTCAAAAATTGAAAGAACTTCTCACTCATGCTCCCGTGCTTGTTGTTCCCGAAGGGAATCAAGATCTTGTTGTGTACACTGATGCCAGTCATAGTGGACTCGGTGCAATTCTGATGCAAAGAGATAGGGTAGTAGCCTATGCTTCTAGGCAATTACGTCCGAACGAGGTTCGGTACACTACCCATGACTTGGAGCTTGCAGCCATTGTCTTCGCTTTGAAGATATGGCGTCATTATCTTTTGGGAGAGCATTTTGTCCTTTATTCGGATCATAAGTCATTGAAATATTTATTTACGCAAAAGGAGCTTAATATGAGGCAGTAGAGGTGGCTTGAGTTTCTAGCCTCATATGATTTTGATATTCGGTATACCCCTGGGAAGGGTAATCGTGTGGCAGATGCGCTTAGTCGCAAGCATTCGGCAGTAGTATCCATGATGATAGCCGAATGGGATGTCCTTGAGACTCTTTCTCTTTGTGATATTCATGATCGAGCTTCTCCTTCCAATTCTCCAGCCTTATTATTCAGCATGGAAGCCCGCCCTTCTTTAATAGATCGTATCTCTGAGGCTCAACGACGTGATTCTGAGTGTATGCGTCTTATTCGTCTATGTGAGTCCGAACCCCATGATGGTGAGATAAGGGATTTCAATGTTGATTCTCACGGTTGTCTTCGCATGAAGAACCGTATAGTTGTCCCTTCAGATGTATCTCTTAGGAATGATCTTCTAGATGAGTGTCATCGTTCTAAGTACACTATCCATCCAGGCAGCAGTAAAATGTATGCCGATATGCATCGCATCTATTATTGGGAAGGTATGAAGCGTGATATTGCGAGATATGTAAGCAAATGCACGACTTGTCAGCTTGTTAAGGCCGAGCATCAGCGGCCATCTGGTCTTCTTCAGCCTCTTGAGATTCCATTATGGAAATGGGATCAGATTTCGATGGATTTTATTGACGGTCTACCTCGTTCGAGGTCAGGTCATTCGAGTATTTGGGTTGTTGTTGATCGTCTTACGAAGTCTGCTCACTTTATTCCTATTAAATCCAATAGAGATGCTCCTTTTCTTGCCAAGTTATATATCAAAGAGATTGTCCGACTCCATGGTATTCCTACTTCGATCGTTTGCGATCGTGATCCTTTATTCACTAGTCATTTTTGGAGCAGCCTTCAGTAAGCTTTGGGCACAAAGCTAAATCTTAGCACAGCATATCACCCGCAGTCTGATGGACAGACTGAACGAGTAAATCGCATTTTAGAGGACTTACTTCGATCTTGTATACTTGATTTTGGTGGTAGTTGGGAAGATCATATTCCACTTGTCGAGTTCACATATAATAACAGCTACCAATCTTCTATCGGCATGGCTCCATTCGAGGCTTTATATGGGAGACTGTGTCGTTCTCCATCTTGTTGGCTAGAATCTGGAGAAAAAATGATTCTAGGTCCAGATTCGATTCGTGATTCTTCTGAGAAAATTGAACTTATTAGACAACGAATGAAAGAGGCACAGAGTCGTCAGAAATCCTACGCGGACAACCGTAGGAAGACTCTTGAATTTGTTATTGGTGATCTTGTTTACATTCGGACTTCTCCTTTGAAGGGAGTGGTACGCTTTAGCCAAACCGGGAAATTGGCACCTCGGTTTATTGGCCCATTTCCTATTACAGAGCGTATTGGTCCTGTAGCTTACAAAGTAGCACTTCTCGAGCGATTCTCTAGTATCCATGATGTGTTTCACGTCTCTCAACTGAGGAAGTGTTTACGTGATTTTGATTATGTGCTTGATACCCATGCTTTGGAGGAAATTGAGATCTCTCCTGACTTATCCTTCAAGCAATATCCTGTGCGAGTTTTAGCTATGGAGGTAAAGCGCCTTCGTAATAAATCTGTTCCGCTTGTGAAAATTCAATGGTCAAGCAATCCTAATGATTGCACATGGGAGACTAGAGAGTTCATCGAGCGAACATATCCTCATTTCCTTGCATCGCGCGGTATGGGTAACAAAACATATCCCTTGTCTTCTCTTTGTTTAACTTTTGAAGTTGGTTATGACTCTTCCTTAGAAATTGCGAGGACGCAATTTTGTTAAGGGGAGGAGTTTGTAACAACCCGGGATTTTGGAGATTACCGTAATATTAATTAATTATCGTAGAATTTATAATTTAATATGAAGTTTGCAAATAATTAATGGAATAAATCAATGACCAATATTGTTATTTAAGATAAAGAATGCTTGTTGAATAAGTAATTGGGGTTGGTGTAAAATATGTATAGATATGAATAAAGTTTAAAACACTTTATTTGTGGATTGGATGAAAATTATATGTATGATGAAAATCAGTTATTGGGTTAAGCTGGATAGTATTTGAAATGTATTATAATATTAGTCTTTTATTGTAAAATAAAAGGACAATTATGAAGAAAATAAAATTTTGATGAAATAATGCTTAAAAATGACGTTTTAATATTTTTTTAAAAAGTACTAAAACACTTTTGTACATATTTGGGAATGATAATATAATTTTTATATGGTTGAAATTTGTCAAATTAGAAATATTCGCCGCTGAACAAAAATATTGTTAACTATTATTGAATAAAAGATTTAAAATGCAAAATATGTTTTTTTTTATGTCAAAAATAAAATTTTGGTTATTTTCAAAATGTTCATTTTGTTAAAACGAGTAAAACACAATTCGTTGGGTTGAAATATGTTGAGAATTGAGCAAAATATATGCATATTGGCTTTGAATTGGGTTTTTAAAATTCTAAGTGGTGTAATTGGGTTTTAATGAAATTTACCATATCCATTAGCCCATTAGTGTAAATCTGGAAGCTTCAGAAAGAAAAGAACGACATTTTTTTTCATCTTCCTCAAACCATCAGTAAGTTAATAAGAAGAAGAAGAATGACTACTTAAAGAATTCAAACTCCAACCAAACTGCAATTTTAGAAGAAAATTCTTGTTGAAATCATAAGAGAGAGGTAATCTCCATCATCCCAAGCTTTATCTCCATCTAATTTAGAGAATCATTCACTGTAAATTTCTTTTGTTGACTATTTCTTGTTGCATGTCTATGAATCTTTCATTTTAGGTTTTGGAAGCTCTAATCTTCGCTAAAGCTTCGAATTTGCTGCCTAAATCCTTGCTAGACCTTGCTTTAATCAATTGGTAAGCAAAGACGCTTACAGTAAGCTGAAACTTGTTAATTTGATGCATTTTGGTGAAATCCCGTAGTGTTTTTTCTGAGTTTTTTTGACAGCTCGTATGTCTGAAAATGCACTGTAGTAAAATCATCATATCTTCCTCGTTTCTTATCGGAATCAGGTCAAATTTTTTTTGTTAGAAAATAGATTCGATAAGCTACATTTTTCGTTCATATTGTTTTTCGAAATTTTATCGTTTACTGGGTCTGAATCAAGTTTCAAACTGATGCATAAATTTGTGTTTTTTTTCAATATATCTCGTTTTCTGAAAATGCATTATAGTAAAACCATCATATCTTTTGCGTCTTTTATCCGATTCAGGTCAATTTTTTTTTGTTAGGAACTAGATTCGATAAGCTATAATTTTTGTTCATATTATTTCTTGAAATTTCATCATTTGATAGACCTGAAACAGATTTCAAAATGATGTTATAATTCTGTCTTTTGCCTAATTTTCTGAGTTGAAACTTGAAATTGTTTTAGTCATAACTTTTTCGTTTTTAATCGGAATTTGATAATTCTTGATGATTCGGAAAGCTAAAAACATTTTCTACAAGTTCAGGTATTAAGTTTTTTGTAAGTATGATGTTTTGTTGTACAAAAATTGGGTTTTCACTGTTATTTTGAGTGTAATACAACGTAGCTCAATGGTTGAAACAGAAATTTGTTTTCACCATAACTTCTTCATTATTAATCCGAATTGGATGATTTTTGATGATTCAAGAAGCTTAGACATAGAGCTACAATTTGCTATATTTAGTTTATTATGATTCAGATGTTTAGTAGATGAAAGTTATGCTAGCTTGTTGTTGTCCCGAAAGCAAATGGACAACAACAATCACAAATCATATTTTATTCTGTTTTAAAACGGTTTGATGTTTATGATGAATTTTAACTTGCCAATGAGACGAGGCAAGCCATTTTATGATGTATTTATGATGTTTCGATATTATGATGGATTTTAACTTGTCGATGAGATGAGACAAGTGATGATGCCTTCTACTTCTCATCGGATAGAGAGAGAGAAAGAAAGATGAGATAAGTTGATATCTTTATATACTTGCCGATGAGAAGGGGGAAATTTATATATATATAATGCTTTCTAGTGTGGTATCAACTAACAGTTAGTAAACCATTAGGTGTGAACGTATGGTATGGGACATACGTTGACACCTTATGGGTTCTTATCCGAGAGGTTGAGACACACTCAAGATGATTACTAGTACTACGACCGAGTACTCGATTGGAGTCATCACAATGTTTTTGACTATAGCCATCACGATGATCATGATGTTTAAGGCTCCAATCATCACGATGTTATCACTCGGACTTTGTGATTAAGGGCATAATGGTTTGGCTATAGTCATCAAGATGATTTTGATGTAGTGGCCCTAGTCATCACGATGGATGGTACCAATATGTAGTACTGGTCAAGATGGTGCTCGAGCAGAAATGTTTTTATTTATTGACGAATTTGATTTGATGTTTGAATAAGGCCTTGAGATGGAATAAGGCTACATTATATTATTGTTTTATGATGATATATAGTTTATGATGGTCTAACTCTTAATGAGTTTCTTATGATGGTTTATGAAGTTTTTAAGACGATTTTAATGGTTTTATTGTGGTTCATCTTTACTTATTCCCTTATGTTGATGTAAAGTAGAACCATATAACAATCACATATTCGTATGATTCCGTGAATAAGTAAATGAACTCATGACTCATATATCCTTCCGTTGGTGACAATGGAATGAATTTTTCCCTTTTCACTTATTACTGAGACATATACTAATGATAAGTTTGAGCCTACCTGACCCGTGTGTTTTCCACTCGGGTCAGACCGAGTTGCAAGTTAGGATAGTATAGCTCGCACCTTCTTGGATCTTTTTGCACTTGTTATGATGGAATTCACTTTTGGAACATGTACACATCACCATCTATTTAGTTATCCCTTTTTGGCTTGTACTCGTGATGTATCTGTTATTTTGGGGGATGGTTATGTATGTGTGTATATTGTGGCGTTGTACCACATTGTATGGGATGTATTATATATGATGTATGGATGGGCACTTGTATGTACATCTATGTGTGCTAATCTATGATGATGTTCTGTGATTGAGGTGTGTTTGCATCTACATTTATTCTGAGACGGTCCCAACCCAATATGGTATCGTATTTGTTAGGGATTGAGTGTGTCGACTACGATGAAAAAAAAAATCGACATACTTAGTGCATTACTGGTACCTTACCATGTTGGTTGCCCCTATTATACCCTGTTCTCTACATTAGTAGACAGGATTACCAAGTAATTCTCTTTATTAATGTGGGTCTCAGGGTGGGGATTTACAGCTTGGTATCAGAGCTGGGGGTTTCAGAATAAATGTATTATAAGAAGAACATCATTCATAGTAACCTTACAACAAATATAATGCACTTGTACATGACATCCCTTAATCATGTTTTCTTTCCCCATATCCTTGTTTTTCTCTTGTCTTGTGTCCTTTTTGATTCCCTTGGGGTAGATAGTATGAAATATGTCTAGGAATGATAAATTAATTCCGTAGTATTCCTTAGTTATTACATTTTTTTTTCTAATATATCTGTCTACTCTGTGAGTGATCCTATCTTAATTTTTTTTCCCAGCTATGTCTGGTAGACGAAAAGGGCGCTCCTCGGCGGCGGGACCGTCCAGTGGTTCTCATCCCGAAGGAGTGTATTTGTCTATTGATCAGATCCTTGAGTTACTTAGGAGCACTCAACCTCCTGCTCCACCTCGCTCTTCTCCTCCGCACAAATCCCCGTTTGCGCGCATGACTAGTGATTTTACTCACCTCGGTGGCAAGGTTTTTAAAGGCACGGAGTCGGTTTTAGAGGTTCAGGCTTGGCTCCGCACAAGTGAGCGCATATTTACTCGCATGAATATCTCCATCCACCATCGTGTTCTTGTTGCATCTAGTATGTTAGAAGGACATGCATTGAATTGGTATGATTTGCTTATTGCGGAGGTTGACGAGGAGACTTTGGAGTGGGACCAGTTTAAAGAAAGATTTGAACTCAAGTTTATTCCAGAGTCTGAGAAGGCTAATCTTGCTAGACGCTTCCTTGAACTCAAACAAGGGAAGTCGTCCGTTGCTGAGTATGTTGCATCTTTTGAGGCCCTTTCTAAATATGGGCTCGAGCATATTTCCACTCCATATAAGAAGAATCTTAAGTTCGTTTCTGGACTTAAGAAGTATTTGAAGAAACCCCTCACCCTTCAGCTTAAGCTTACTTTTGAGGAGCTAGTGGATGCAGCCCTTCATCTTGAAGCGATCGAGAAGGAGAAGGAAAGTGATGGTGAGGGAGAGAGTAATAGTAATCCTAAAAAGAAGAAGTTCTTTCCTAAGTCCAAGTATCCTAACAAGAAGAAAAAGCAAGGTGGATCATCTTCTCAGTCTCAGCCCACTTCATCAGCCAAGTCTTTTGCCTGCTTTAATTGTGGTTCACCTGATCATCGTGTTAGAGACTGTCCCAAACCTAAGAGGTGCTTGTATTGTAAGAAGGAGGGACATTTGGTTGCAGCTTGTCCCAAGAGGAATGGAAGTTCTAGTCAGGGTCAACTTATTGTTGCTACATCTTCTGGAGGTGCCTCTCAACCTCGAGGTATTATTTCCTCTATCCTTGAAGGTTCTATTATGTTTCATGATCGTTCTATTAGAGTGCTTTTTGATACGGGTGCTTCTCATTCATTCGTATCGAGGGAGCTTGTAGATGCTTTACAAATGGATGTTTCTTGTATGCTTACTTCATTACGGATTGCAAATCCTATTGGGGGATCCGCAACCCTTAGTCTTCTTTGTGAGGATGTTGAGATATCAATTTGTGGTTATTCATTCCGTGCGAATCTGCACGTGATTCCTTTCCTTGGATTTGATTTGATTTTGGGTATGGACTGGCTAGTTCGATATGATGCCAGAATTCTTTGCTCGGAGCGAGTATTATATCTTCGACATTCTGATTCTTCTGATTATTTGTCTCTTTCACTTCATGATTCCGATTGTGATTCGATAGCTTCTTTATTCGTGTTGGATTCTCACGAAGATGATGATATATCTCTTATTCCCATTGTTTGTGACTTCCCAGATTTATTCGAGCCTATTTCTGATTTGCCTCCTAAGCGTGCTGTTGAGTTCCGCATCGACCTTATTCCGGGTGCACAACCAGTTAGTCGTCCTCCTACGAGGATGTCTACACGAGAGAATGAGGAACTCAAGAAACAACTAGTTGAGCTTGAAGCCAAGCACTTTATTCGCTCAAGTTCATCACCATGGGGAGCTGCGGTTGTTTTTGTAGGGAAGTCTGATGGGACTCTTAGGCTATGCGTCGACTATCGCAAGCTCAATCAGTTAACCATCAAGAATCGTTATCCTTTGCCAAGGATCGATGATATGTTCGATCAGTTGAGTGGTGCAAAGGTATTTTCTCAACTGGACCTTGCTACTGGTTTTCATCAGCTTCGAGTCGCAGAAGATAGTATTCCTCTCACCGCTTTCCGCACTCGTTGCAGTTCTTATGAATGGCTCGTTATGCCATTTGGGTTGACGAACGCCCCTGCTTACTTTGTTGATCTTATGAATCGAGTATTCCGGGAATTTCTCGATAAGTTTGTGCTTGTTTTCATTGATGACATCCTTATTTATTCGAAGTCTGAAGAGGATCATGCACGGCATCTTAGAATTGTTTTGAGTACTCTACGTCAACATCAACTCAAAGCAAAACTTTCTAAGTGTCATTTTTGGAAAAAACAAGTGAAGTTCTTAGGCCATGTGGTATCTTCAGAGGGTATTTCCGTTGACCCCTCCAAGATTGAGGCCATTCAGAGTTGGAAGAGGCCTGAGAATGTTCATGAGATCCGTTCTTTTTTAGGTTTGGCTGGTTATTATCGTCGTTTCATTAAAGATTTTTCCCGCATTGTTCTTCCTTTGACTAGCCTTACGAGGAAAGGTGTTCGTTTCATATGGTCCGATAAATGTGAAGTTTCTTTTCAAAAATTGAAAGAACTTCTCACTCATGCTCCCGTGCTTGTTGTTCCCGAAGGGAATCAAGATCTTGTTGTGTACACTGATGCCAGTCATAGTGGACTCGGTGCAATTCTGATGCAAAGAGATAGTGTAGTAGCCTATGCTTCTAGGCAATTACGTCCGAACGAGGTTCGGTACACTACCCATGACTTGGAGCTTGCAGCCATTGTCTTCGCTTTGAAGATATGGCGTCATTATCTTTTGGGAGAGCATTTTGTCCTTTATTCGGATCATAAGTCATTGAAATATTTATTTACGCAAAAGGAGCTTAATATGAGGCAGTAGAGGTGGCTTGAGTTTCTAGCCTCATATGATTTTGATATTCGGTATACCCCTGGGAAGGGTAATCGTGTGGCAGATGCGCTTAGTCGCAAGCATTCGGCAGTAGTATCCATGATGATAGCCGAATGGGATGTCCTTGAGACTCTTTCTCTTTGTGATATTCATGATCGAGCTTCTCCTTCCAATTCTCCAGCCTTATTATTCAGCATGGAAGCCCGCCCTTCTTTAATAGATCGTATCTCTGAGGCTCAACGACGTGATTCTGAGTGTATGCGTCTTATTCGTCTATGTGAGTCCGAACCCCATGATGGTGAGATAAGGGATTTCAATGTTGATTCTCACGGTTGTCTTCGCATGAAGAACCGTATAGTTGTCCCTTCAGATGTATCTCTTAGGAATGATCTTCTAGATGAGTGTCATCGTTCTAAGTACACTATCCATCCAGGCAGCAGTAAAATGTATGCCGATATGCATCGCATCTATTATTGGGAAGGTATGAAGCGTGATATTGCGAGATATGTAAGCAAATGCACGACTTGTCAGCTTGTTAAAGCCGAGCATCAGCGGCCATCTGGTCTTCTTCAGCCTCTTGAGATTCCATTATGGAAATGGGATCAGATTTCGATGGATTTTATTAACGGTCTACCTCTTTCGAGGTCAGGTCATTCGAGTATTTGGGTTGTTGTTGATCTTCTTACGAAGTCTGCTCACTTTATTCCTATTAAGTCCAATAGAGATGCTCCTTTTCTTGCCAAGTTATATATCAAAGAGATTGTCCGACTCCATGGTATTCCTACTTCGATCGTTTGCGATCGTGATCCTTTATTCACTAGTCATTTTTGGAGCAGCCTTCAACAAGCTTTGGGCACAAAGCTAAATCTTAGCACAGCATATCACCCGCAGTCTGATGGACAGACTGAACGGGTAAATCGCATTTTAGAGGACTTACTTCGATCTTGTATACTTGATTTTGGTGGTAGTTGGGAAGATCATATTCCACTTGTCGAGTTCACATATAATAATAGCTACCAATCTTCTATCGGCATGGCTCCATTCGAGGCTTTATATGGGAGACTGTGTCGTTCTCCATCTTGTTGGCTAGAATCTGGAGAAAAAATGATTCTAGGTCCAGATTCGATTCGAGATTCTTCTGAGAAAATTGAACTTATTAGACAACGAATGAAAGAGGCACAGAGTCGTCAGAAATCCTACGCGGACAACCGTAGGAAGCCTCTTGAATTTGTTATTGGTGATCTTGTTTACATTCGGACTTCTCCTTTGAAGGGAGTGGTACGCTTTAGCCAAACCGGGAAATTGGCACCTCGGTTTATTGGCCCATTTCCTATTACAGAGCGTATTGGTCCTGTAGCTTACAAAGTAGCACTTCTCGAGCGATTCTCTAGTATCCATGATGTGTTTCACGTCTCTCAACTGAGGAAGTGTTTACGTGATTTTGATTATGTGCTTGATACGCATGCTTTGGAGGAAATTGAGATCTCTCCTGACTTATCCTTCAAGCAATATCCTGTGCGAGTTTTAGCTATGGAGGTAAAGCGCCTTCGTAATAAATCTGTTCCGCTTGTGAAAATTCAATGGTCAAGCAATCCTAATGATTGCACATGGGAGACTAGAGAGTTCATCGAGCGAACATATCCTCATTTCCTTGCATCGCACGGTATGGGTAACAAAACATATCTCTTGTCTTCTCTTTGTTTAACTTTTGAAGTTGGTTATGACTCTTCCTTAGAAATTGCGAGGACGCAATTTTGTTAAGGGGAGGAGTTTGTAACAACCCGGGATTTTGGAGATTACCGTAATATTAATTAATTATCGTAGAATTTATAATTTAATATGAAGTTTGCAAATAATTAATGGAATAAATCAATGACCAATATTGTTATTTAAGATAAAGAATGCTTGTTGAATAAGTAATTGGGGTTGGTGTAAAATATGTATAGATATGAATAAAGTTTAAAGCACTTTATTTGTGGATTGGATGAAAATTATATGTATGATGAAAATCAGTTATTGGGTTAAGCTGGATAGTATTTGAAATGTATTATAATATTAGTCTTTTATTGTAAAATAAAAGGACAATTATGAAGAAAATAAAATTTTGATGAAATAATGCTTAAAAATGATGTTTTAATATTTTTTAAAAAGTACTAAAACACTTTTGTACATATTTGGGAATGATAATATAATTTTTATATGGTTGAAATTTGTCAAATTAGAAATATTCGCCGCTGAACAAAAATATTGTTAACTATTGTTGAATAAAAGATTTAAAATGCAAAATATGTTTTTTTTTATGTCAAAAATAAAATTTTGGTTATTTTCAAAATGTTCATTTTGTTAAAACGAGTAAAACACAATTCGTTGGGTTGAAATATGTTGAGAATTGAGCAAAATATATGCATATTGGCTTTGAATTGGGTTTTTAAAATTCTAAGTGGTGTAATTGGGTTTTAATGAAATTTACCATATCCATTAGCCCATTAGTGTAAATCTGGAAGCTTCAGAAAGAAAAGAATGACATTTTTTTTCATCTTCCTCAAACCATCAGTAAGTTAATAAGAAGAAGAATGACTACTTAATGAATTCAAACTCCAACCAAACTGCAATTTTAGAAGAAAATTCTTGTTGAAATCATAAGAGAGAGGTAATCTCCATCATCCCAAGCTTTATCTCCATCTAATTTAGAGAATCATTCACTGTAAATTTCTTTTGTTGACTATTTCTTGTTGCATGTCTATGAATCTTTCATTTTAGGTTTTGGAAGCTCTAATCTTCGCTAAAGCTTCGAATTTGCTGCCTAAATCCTTGCTAGACCTTGCTTCAATCAATTGGTAAGCAAAGACGGTTACAGTTACAGTAAGCTGAAACTTGTTAATTTGATGCATTTTGGTGAAATCCCGTAGTGCTTTTTCTGAGTTTTTTTGACAGCTCGTATGTCTGAAAATGTACTGTAGTAAAATCATCATATCTTCCTCGTTTCTTATCGGAATCAGGTCAAATTTTTTTTGTTAGAAAATAGATTCGATAAGCTACATTTTTCGTTCATATTGTTTTTCGAAATTTTATCGTTTACTGGGTCTGAATCAAGTTTCAAACTGATGCATAAATTTGTATTTTTTTCAATATATCTCGTTTTCTGAAAATGCATTATAGTAAAACCATCATATCTTTTGCGTCTTTTATCCGATTCAGGTCAAATTTTTTTTGTTAGGAACTAGATTCGATAAGCTATAATTTTTGTTCATATTATTTCTTGAAATTTCATCATTTGATAGACCTGAAACAGATTTCAAAATGATGTTATAATTCTGTCTTTTGCTTAATTTTCTGAGTTGAAACTTGAAATTGTTTTAGTCATAACTTTTTCGTTTTTAATCGGAATTTGATAATTCTTGATGATTCGGAAAGCTAAAAACATTTTCTACAAGTTCAGGTATTAAGTTTTCTGTAAGTATGATGTTTTGTTGTACAAAAATTGGGTTTTCACTGTTATTTTGAGTGTAATACAACGTAGCTCAATGGTTGAAACAGAAATTTGTTTTCACCATAACTTCTTCATTATTAATCCGAATTGGATGATTTTTGATGATTCAAGAAGCTTAGACATAGATCTACAATTTGCTATATTTAATTTATTATGATTCAGATGTTTACTAGATGAAAGTTATGCTAGCTTGTTGTTGTCCCGAAAGCAAATGGACAACAACAATCACAAATCATATTTTATGATGTTTTAAAACGGTTTGATGTTTATGATGAATTTTAACTTGCCAATGAGACGAGGCAAGCCATTTTATGATGTATTTATGATGTTTCGATATTATGATGGATTTTAACTTGTCGATGAGATGAGACAAGTGATGATGCCTTCTACTTCTCATCGGATATAGAGAGAGAGAAAGAAAGATGAGATAAGTTGATATCTTTATATACTTGCCGATGAGAAGGGGGAAATTTATATATATATATATAATGCTTTCTAGTGTGGTATCAACTAACGGTTAGTAAACCATTAGGTGTGAACGTATGGTATGGGACATACGTTGACACCTTATGGGTTCTTATCCGAGAGGTTGAGACACACTCAAGATGATTACTAGTACTACGACCGAGTACTCGATTGGACTCATCACAATGTTTTTGACTATAGCCATCACGATGATCATGATGTTTAAGGCTCCAATCATCACGATGTTATCACTCGGACTTTGTGATTAAGGGCATAATGGTTTGGCTATAGTCATCAAGATGATTTTGATGTAGTGGCCCTAGTCATCACGATGGATGGTACCAATATGTAGTACTGGTCAAGATGGTGCTCGAGCAGAAATGTTTTTATTTATTGACGAATTTGATTTGATGTTTGAATAAGGCCTTGAGATGGAATAAGGCTACATTATATTATTGTTTTATGATGATATATAGTTTATGATGGTCTAACTCTTAATGAGTTTCTTATGATGGTTTATGAAGTTTTTAAGACGATTTTAATGGTTTTATTGTGGTTCATCTTTACTTATTCCCTTATGTTGATGTAAAGTAGAACCATATAACAATCACATATTCGTATGATTCCGTGAATAAGTAAATGAACTCATGACTCATATATCCTTCCGTTGGTGACAATGGAATGAATTTTTCCCTTTTCACTTATTACTGAGACATATACTAATGATAAGTTTGAGCCTACCTGACCCGTGTGTTTTCCACTCGGGTCAGACCGAGTTGCAGGTTAGGATAGTATAGCTCGCACCTTCTTGGATCTTTTTGCACTTGTTATGATGAAATTCACTTTTGGAACATGGACACATCACCATCTATTTAGTTTTCCCTTTTTGGCTTGTACTCGTGATGTATCTGTTATTTTGGGGGATGGTTATGTATGTGTGTATATTGTGGCGTTGTACCACATTGTATGGGATGTATTATATATGATGTATGGATGGGCACTTGTATGTATATCTATGTGTGCTAATCTATGATGATGTTCTGTGATTGAGGTGTGTTTGCATCTACATTTATTCTGAGACGGTCCCAACCCAATATGGTATCGTATTTGTTATGGACTGAGTGTGTTGACTACGATGAAAAAAAAATCGACATACTTAGTGCATTGCTGGTACATTACCATGTTGGTTGCCCCTATTATACCCTGTTCTCTACATTAGTAGATAGGATTACCAAGTAATTCTCTTTATTAATGTGGGTCTCAGGGTGGGGCTTTACAGTTTGCGTGAGAGATAAATAGTTGTGGCGATTTTTCATTGGGTGCAGTAATGAGTGCATTGGGTTGGAGACATGCCAGTCTAGAGGTTATGTTTCTGGGTTGGAAGCAACTAGAGTATATCACGGGATATGATTACAAACCAAAGTGAAAATTGGATCCAGTAATTTTAGTAAGTTTGACGATCAGTCCCACTTTGATTGATCGGATTGATTCCAGTCATAGGAACGATCCTAATCTAGTAGAAAACAATCTCCAAATTCGAGATGGGTATCGATGAGGAGATAAACAAGTATGGGCTTGATCGAGATGGATGGCCTCGAAAGAATGGAAGACTAGTTGTACCCAACGTAGATGGAATGAGAGGTGAAGTGCTTAGAGAGTGTCATCATTCAAAGTTGACCATACACCTCGGTGGTAACAAGATGTATCGAGACATGAAGCAGATCTACTACTGGGAAGGAATGAAGAGAGACATTGGAAAGTTCATATCCAAGTGCATGAATTGCCAGTTAGTTAAAAACTGAGCAAAAGAAGCCTAGTGGTTTATTACAACCGTTAGAAATCCCAGAATGGAAATGGGAACAAGTTTCAATGGACTTCATCGATGGTTTACCGAGGACTAGATCGGGCCATGACAGTATTTGGGTAATTGTGGACCGATTGATCAAGAGCGCAAGATTTATACTCGTCAAGTCGAATAGAACGACAGCTAATTTAGCTGAACTGTATGTGAAGTGGGTAGTGAGATTTCATGGAGTACCAAAAGGCATTATGAGTGACCGAGATCCATTATTTACTAGTGGGTTTTGGAAGAGCTTACAAGAGGCGTTAGGATCAGAATTACAACTCAGTACCGCGTATCATCCTCAAACCGACGGACAGACAGAGAGGGTGAATCGAGTGTTAGAAGATCTTTTGCGAGCTTGTGTATTGGATTTCGGTGGATCATGGGATGACTATTTACATCTATTAGAGTTTGCATACAATAACAGTTATCAATGCAGTATTGGTATGGCTCCATTTGAAGCTTTGTATGGAAGACCGTGCAACTCACCATCATGTTGGTTAGAGACCGGTGAGAAATTTGTGCTTAGACCAGATGTAGTAAGTGAAACCTCAGACAAGATCAAGATCATCCAACATCGAATGAAGGCTGCTGTGACGACCCCAAACTCCCGTGTAACGAAAGTAAGGAAAATCGCATGGAATATAACATAACTAGAATAATAACAGATCTCAGAGTATAGCAGAACATATAAATCATTGTAGTGGAAAGAAATGTCATCACAAACATCATCACTGAAACATCAGAGTATGCAACACAGAATTACACTTAACAAAATAGATGTCTCAAAGAAAAGAAATAGAGTCTCAATCTCTCAAATTACATCAAATCTAAATACTGTCTCAAAGTCTTAAGCAGAAAATAAAAGATA
>JASFAX010004383.1:0-39526 GCA_030737875.1 Allium sativum
AAATCAAATTCGAAAAAGGTCGCTGTAAGTGCAGTTCGATGGCCATTGTTGGAAATCGACTGTACGGGCCTTGATAAAATTATTAAAAATAGTAATAATTTGTGTAAAATCATAAGAAATGATTTAGAAAGAATTGGGATGAAAAACTCCATATTTGAAAAGATAAAAATAGATTTTTATCGAAATGAACTAGTTTTGAACTAGAATTATAATTCTATTTATTTTTAAATAAATAAATTGAATTCGAAAAGGGTTTTAAAAGTAACCAAAATTTCCAATGATTGCATTGGAGTGGATTTGAATCGAAATTGTCTTCGGAATATTTCGATGTTGGAATTCGTGATTATACAGGTGTTGTTATGGAAATTTGAAAGATATATATTTATATCGTTATTTCCAATACGACATTTGTTAGTCGTAGAATTTGATATTGAATATAAGCCGATATATTTTCTATTCAGAGCCTTGTATTGAATATCGAATGTGATTTGGGTTTGTCGTGAATGGTGTCTTCACTAACACTGTTCTTGAACCCAGTTGAGAAAAGATTAAATCTTTTTATTTAGATTTAATGAAGTGTACCAATTAAATAACATTTAATTGGAATTAAATCGATATTGATTTTTGGGTTTATCGTGGACAGTGTTTTAAATAACACTCGTTCTTTAACCCGATGATTAATGAATGTGATTTTGGGTTTATCGTGAACCGTGTTTTTAAATGACACTGATTCTTTAACCCAGTCAAAGATTAAAACTAAGTGGAGTTTTAATGAATCTTTAATTAGATTGAAATAATCGAAATGGAGTATCACCAGTTTTGCTCCAGGCGATAGTTAAATCTTTAATTAGATTTGAACGTGAAATGGTAATTGAATTTACCGATAACACTGTGGTGTTAGATATGAAGTATTACCAGTTTTACTTCATGGGATGAATAGGTTGGGATTGGGAAATTAAAACAAATGATTACTTCGGTAAGGTTCGCTAATCCCGACTAGTTTGAATTGATATTCAAAAATGGATTAAAAAATAAATTCAAGGAATTTATCTTTGATAAAATTAATGGGAATCTTTCCCTATGAATGTGAAATTTAGAAACTAACTGTCGGTTAGCCAAGCAGAATGGTTTTCTGGATATTGATCTGATGTTGGTTTCGGCCTTCGGGGTTAATATTTGGGAAATTATTCTCTTGATTAATTTACGGTTAGTGACTAATGAATTGGAATGAGGCGTATGTTGTGTTTGTGTAACACTTACTTAAAATATACGCGAGTTATTCGGAAAGACCGGGTTTATCCCATTCTGAATAACTGATACGACGATAAGTCGAAGATAAAGACGATGGTCGAAGACCGGAGGTCTTCACGTCGTTTGGGTGATAACTGATGATCTTGATTGGGCTGTACACCCAAGAAGATGGAAACAGTTGGTGATCGTCCAGACGTACTTGGAGATCGATGGATATGCGGGGTACTAGGTGCCTCCGGTTTCGTTCAGACCCAGGATGGACTTGTAAATGGACTGTGTGTCTGACATCGGATTTCATTCGGTGTGACTGATATCGGTTGCATAGGATGGTTTGCCTGTGTGGCATGCTAAGATGCAAATGATCAAGGCTTCTGTTGAAAAGCAAAGTCTTGTGGTGATGATCAAAGCACGGCCTTTGTGGCGTAGCTTTGTGTAACGTTTACCTCGCGTGTTTCACACCCGGTATGAACCAAAAACGGGAGACGGACCTCAGGGAGGGCCTGCGTTTCCTCCTAGCTAGAAGTGGCGTCAGTGGTTTTACACGCCCTGACGAGTTTGACTTATGTGGTTGTTGCTGTTGCGAGGCGCCTCGGTTAGATCGGACGATCCGGGTCCGATGGAGTCATTCGTTGGCTCGCTTACGCCCCAAAGGGCGGCGAAACGTAGTGCTCAGGTATAATAATCCACGTCGGTGGACCGGCCCTGTCGCTCCAAGGCTTGCCTGCGCGCTTGCCTGAGACTCGGGCTAGGCAGTCTCGAATCGGTTGAGGACTATCTTTTGCCTCGGTTCATAGATGGAAATCCAATTTCCAAATACGACATTTGCGGTTTTGATTGTAAACTTATATATGGCGACATAGTGTTATGGGCCGTTCATGCCGCCTATGATTGATACTTATGATTTGAAGTTGTTTTATACACTATGCACTTATTATAGTATCAAATGATTTGTTTTAAACGTATCAAGCATTCTTTGGCTGTTATAAGGGAAAACCCTATCCTCGACTGCGTTGCATTGTGTGATGGGACCTGGGTCTTATAACAGCTTCATCTTTCTTTATTTAGCATTGCGCTGTTGGTTTTATGCACCGGTATTCTTGGGAGGAAACCCGTTCCGTGTTATACGGCGTGGTCCCTTGATTTACCTTTGAAAATAAAGACTAATAACTGTTTTAGTTCTCACACCAGTCACATGACTGACCTGGAGTTTATTGTTTTAACCTAAACTCTGGGTGCCCTTATTTTCGACACGGGCAGCTAGTAGTTTTGGTTTTGCAGATTTATATTCACAGGATCCTGGTTTACAGCTGGAACGATATCCGGAAAGCTTTGTATCCGTATATCTCTTCTAGTTGTGCTTTGTATTATTTTCCGCTGCTATGTATTTAAATGTAATTTAAATCTCTGATATTTCTGTGTAATATTCCTTTATACTCTGTATATTCTTGTAATCTGATGCACTGTTGTAATATACAATGAAACGTTCTTCTGTATGTGTTCTGTTGTGGCTTGTTCTCGAACTATCCGACGCTTTCCTTTACGGGGAAGTTACGGGCGTTCACATTTGGTATCAGAGCTTTGGTTTACAAAGCAGAGAACAAGGCACATTAGAACCATACGAAAGAATTCATCAGATATTGGGTTAGTAAAATCCAATGGGAATGACTCGTTAGAGATGGGATCAGTAGTATCCTAGAACGAGTGTGAAGAGTATATTTTTCAAATGAAAACATTCTTTGTTTTGAAAATTTAAAATCAATTATTCGTATCTGATTACCTATTTATATTGAGTTGGACAGTCCAGTATATAAAGATTTTGCGTATACGTCTGATCCGCGTGTATTCGAAGTTTTAATATATTGGATAGATATAGAATCATACTCTAGTGGCCCGAAGATGATTCTGATGGTTGAGTACTCATCGTCAGAATTTATATTCGTGTGACGAATGTGTGATATCTATATATTTCCATTAGACTGGTGTGAGAACCAAAATTAGATAGGGCTTATTGTTGTGAATTGGCATCAAGAACATGATTTTTGTATATGTATTAAAATTATGAATTTGAAACTCTAATTCACTAATTGATTGATGTTTGTGTTGTTTGCCTATTTGTTTGCTAATTTTGAACCATTTTGCCTAATAGCATCAAATATTGGATTATATTGAAAATTGGTCGCATTTGCTTGCATATACATGTATATCATTGAACAGGTCATAGCAAGGAGGCTAGAGCAGAGAATAAAATTTGTTTGCCCGACAAATAGGTACATGTTTACTACATAATTTCCTGTTTTGTTTGGGTGATGATGATTTTGTGAGCCTATTGGCTAGCCGCTTGGCTTTTTCTTTTTCTTTTTGAGATCTGAAGGACCGGGGAAGCTATTTGAAATTCCCCGATGCTCCCATTGCAGGGGAGGTTATGGCGAAATTTTTCAAAAATTTAGGGTGTTAGCCAAATTTTTGAAATTTTGAAAATTCTCAGAAACTGAAAAGTTGGAGAATGGAAGCCAGATCGAACGTAGAGTTAATTAATCAAACCACTTTCGACTTTGTTCCTTTTCGGGGACGAAAAGTTTTAAGTGGGGGAGATTGTAACAACCCGGAAAATCTGGGCCAGTTTAAAATTTTTATTTTGGCCATTTTAGCGAATTTTGATTATTTAAAATGAATTATTTTAAATAATATCGACGAAAATTTATTTTGAATATAATTCGACGTATATATTTATACGCGTCGTCGTTAGAATATATATAATTATATATAATTATAAATGGAATTGAAAATGGCGCGGTAGTTCGAAAATTCGATTTCTAATTTCAAATGAATATACAGAATTCAATATAAGTCAGAATTGAACGAAACAAGAAATATTTGAATCTGTATAACTATATCTTTGTAACGAAGTTAACAAACTGAGATTTCATCTTAGAAATGATAAGATATGTCCAGTTTAAAATTAGAAATAGTCGCTGTGGAATTTATATATATATAAGGCCCTTAAAAATAGCAATTTTGCAAATGACCTCGGATTTCGACGAAACCAGTTTTGTTGGGTCCGTGGTGTTAAGTTATTGCTAGGTTTCAAATTTCATAATTTTTCGAATCAATATGTGAGCGTGGCAAAGGAAAACGCGTTTGACCAGTTTCAGTTGATTTTAATCGACTGGAAAATGGCCATTTTTCAGACGGTCTCAGAATTCGACGAAATTAGTTTTGTTAGGACCGTATCGTCAATACGAAGCTAGAAAATATTTTTCTGGAATTTTTCTAGTTAGTATGTGACCCCGGTAATTTGAAATGTGCGTTTAAAATTCAATATAAAGATTTAAATGTAAATTCAATGGAAACTGATTGCAACGATAGAATCAGCTTGTGATACATATCCCATTGTGTTCGGAATGGGGGTAATACGCTATGGACGGCAGGCGGTGGGCCTCGTTTCGAGGTCATATGTAAAAGTCAACTTTTTAATAATTAAATAATAATAAAAAAAAAATATTATTATCTTCTCCCCTTTATACTCCAGGCCCCCCCCCCCCCCCCGTTAGAAATCCGTTCAGATCTAAAACAAAATAAAAAAAAAAAAAAAAAAGATGAAGAAAATCGCGCTCCTCCTCCAGCCTTCCACCACCACCGCTGCTCGCCGCAACTCCCTCCTCAGCTTCCTCTTCCACCGCCGCTTCTCTCCTCCTCTCTCCGCCTTCTCCCTCCAGTCCCGAAACCCCCCATCTCCAATCGCGAGACCCCAGTCGCGAATCCAAGCCCCCCCCTCGACGAAGCCGATGGCCCCCCCCTCGACGAAGCCGATGCCCCCCCCCCTCGACGAAGCCGATGGCCTCCCCCTCTTCGCATACGGTAAGCATTCCTATTTTTACTTTTATTTTATTTTTATTTTAGAGTTTAAAATTAAATAGGATTTTTTAAAAAACAAAAAAAAACTGAAAACTGATTTTAGATAAAAACTGAAAATTGGTTTTAGGTTAAAACTGAAAATTGATTTTAGTTTAAAACTGTAAATTTTAAAAAGTTTAAAACTGTAAATTTTAAAGAGTATTAAAAACTGATTTTTAACATAATTTAAAAACTGATTTTTAAAAGATTAAAACTGAATTGATTAAAAAAAAAAAAAAAAAAAAAAAAAAAGCTTTGATTTTTATAAACGAGATGATAGGATTTTTCAAGGAAGAAAAATAGAATTTTCATATGTCGAACTTCGATAGAAAAATAGAATTCTTATATGTTGAACATCGATAGAAAAATAGAATTCTTATATGTTGAACATCGATAGAAAAATAGAATTTTTATCTATTGAACTTCGAAATAAGAATATGATTTTTATATACTGAACTTTGAAGTAAAAATTCGATTTTTATATATAGAACTTCGAACTAAAAATTCGATTTTTATATATTGAACTTCGAACTAAAAATTCGATTTTTATATATTGAACTTTGAAATAAAAATTCGATTTTTATATATTGAACTTTGAAATAAAAATTCGATTTTTATATATTGAACTTTGAAATAAAAATTCGATTTTTATATATTGAACTTTGAAATAAAAATTCGATTTTTATATATTGAACTTTGAAATAAAAATTCGATTTTTATATATTGAACTTTGAAATAAAAATTCGATTTTTATATATTGAACTTTGAAATAAAAATTCGATTTTTATATATTGAACATCGAAATAAAAATTCGATTTTTATATATTGAATAGCGAAGTAAAAATGTGATTTTTACGTATGTAGTGAAAGCAGCAACGAAGGTGACAAAAAGGCGAAACGACGAAGACTTCTGCAAAAGAAGAGTCGAGATGGTTGGATTGAAGAGTCGAGATGGTTGGATTGCTAAAAGTGAGAATTTCTCACCTTTCAATTTAATTTTTCTAGTTATATATATATATACTAGGATGCAGACGGTGCTTAGTAGCACCCGACACAATCGTCCACAGACCATGGACTTGTTTGTTTGGTTGCATAGATTAGTTGAATTATTTGTTTGAATTGAATTGTTTGGTGAGATGAAATTGATTTGATTGATGTGTGAATGGCGTGGGCCTTCACTAGACCGGGATAAGGCTAGGCCTCGTCCCGTTTCTAGTATCGTGCCGTTATGCCGCCGAAATTTTCTAAAATATGTTAGAAAAATAAAAATATCATTTTATTGTGTAAATGAATTGAATAGAAATTCATAGGTTGAAATAAAATGTTTTATCGTTAAAAATATAATTTTTAACGTGAATATGAAAATAGTGAAGTGAATAAATAAATATTCATTTACAAACCAGATGGTTTGTTTATGTACACTTATTTGAATGACATTGATTGGGACGATAAATTTTACACATCGCCCAACTGCACGAATAAAAATCGGTGTTTGATTGTTTGAAACCCCACACGGGTGTTGGGATGAAATTTGAAGTTCACTCATCCTGATTGATTAAATATGTCGATCGATTGATTGACAGGCTGTCGTAAGCGTTGAATATTTATATTTGATGCTTATACAGTGTAGTGCACTTTGGTTGATGGTTGATTATTTTTCAATACTATGATATACATGAGTTGTATGAAATCCATATAATTAACTTTATATGGTAATTGATTGGGCCTCATTCCAATTTGAAAAATAAAGAATATTATAAAATAAAAGTTCATGTGTTGACAGTACTCATTCATTGAGATTGGTCATGTGTTGAACGAAATATTTTGATAACAACTATTTGAAGAAAAGAAATATTTGAAATAGAATATTTGAAAATAGAAATTTATGAAGCCGTGTTGATTAGATTGACGCCATTTTGACGTGAACGATATTTATATCAATTTTAAAGTGATTTCGAAATGAATTGAATTGAAACGATTTCGAAATGAATTGAATTGAAAACGATTTCGAAATGAATTGAATTGAAAACGATTTCGAAATGAATTGAATTGAAACGATTTCGAAATGAATTGAATTGAAAACGATTTCGAAATGAATTGAATTGAAAACGATTTCGAAATGAATTGAATTGAAAACGATTCGAAATGAATTGATTGAAAACGATTTCGAAATGAATTGAATTGAAAACGATTTCGAAATGAATGAATTGAAAACGATTTCAAATTGAATTGAAAACGAATTGAAATGAATTCAAATTGAATTGAAATTTGAATTGAATAAAAATGAATTTGAAACGATTTTATAAAGAAGAATTCCATTTTGATTTGAATTGAAATGGAAGTTGAAAATGTTTTTGAAACGAATTCAAACTATTTATATAATTCGTTTTAAATAGAAATCGACGAAATATATATATATATATTATATATATATATTATATATAATATAATGGCCTGAATAGAACGCGCCGCGCCGCGGCAGTTCGCGAATTTCGACCATTTATTTCAAACGGACATTACGGGAGATCCGACCGTCGGATTCTCCTAAAACCGGAACCGTTGGGTTCGTATCGAAAGAGCTTTCTAATGAATATTAGAAATTTGAAATCTAACGGTTGGATTTGGAGATACGTCCAAATCAAATTCGAAAAAGGTCGCTGTAAGTGCAGTTCGATGGCCATTGTTGGAAATCGACTGTACGGGCCTTGATAAAATTATTAAAAATAGTAATAATTTGTGTAAAATCATAAGAAATGATTTAGAAAGAATTGGGATGAAAAACTCCATATTTGAAAAGATAAAAATAGATTTTATCGAAATGAACTAGTTTTGAACTAGAATTATAATTCTATTTATTTTTAAATAAATAAATTGAATTCGAAAAGGGTTTAAAGTAACCAAAATTTCCAATGATTGCATTGGAGTGGATTTGAATCGAAATTGTCTTCGGAATATTTCGATGTTGGAATTCGTGATATACAGGTGTTGTTATGGAAATTTGAAAGATATATATTTATATCGTTATTTCCAATACGACATTTGTTAGTCGTAGAATTTGATATTGAATATAAGCCGATATATTTTCTATTCAGAGCCTTGTATTGAATATCGAATGTGATTTGGGTTTGTCGTGAATGGTGTCTTCACTAACACTGTTCTTGAACCCAGTTGAGAAAAGATTAAATCTTTTTATTTAGATTTAATGAAGTGTACCAATTAAATAACATTTAATTGGAATTAAATCGATATTGATTTTTGGGTTTATCGTGGACAGTGTTTTAAATAACACTCGTTCTTTAACCGATGATTAATGAATGTGATTTTGGGTTTATCGTGAACCGTGTTTTTAAATGACACTGATTCTTTAACCCAGTCAAAGATTAAAACTAAGTGGAGTTTTAATGAATCTTTAATTAGATTGAAATAATCGAATGGAGTATCACCAGTTTTGCTCCAGGCGATAGTTAAATCTTTAATTAGATTTGAACGTGAAATGGTAATTGAATTTACCGATAACACTGTGGTGTTAGATATGAAGTATTACCAGTTTTACTTCATGGGATGAATAGGTTGGGATGGGAAATTAAAACAAATGATTACTTCGGTAAGGTTCGCTAATCCCGACTAGTTTGAATTGATATTCAAAAATGGATTAAAAAATAAATTCAAGGAATTTATCTTTGATAAAATTAATGGGAATCTTTCCTATGAATGTGAAATTTAGAAACTAACTGTCGGTTAGCCAAGCAGAATGGTTTTCTGGATATTGATCTGATGTTGGTTTCGGCCTTCGGGGTTAATATTTGGGAAATTATCTCTTGATTAATTTACGGTTAGTGACTAATGAATTGGAATGAGGCGTATGTTGTGTTTGTGTAACACTTACTTAAAATATACGCGAGTTATTCGGAAAGACCGGGTTTATCCCATTCTGAATAACTGATACGACGATAAGTCGAAGATAAAGACGATGGTCGAGACCGGAGGTCTTCACGTCGTTTGGGTGATAACTGATGATCTTGATTGGGCTGTACACCCAAGAAGATGGAAACAGTTGGTGATCGTCCAGACGTACTTGGAGATCGATGGATATGCGGGGTACTAGGTGCCTCCGGTTTCGTTCAGACCCAGGATGGACTTGTAAATGGACTGTGTGTCTGACATCGGATTTCATTCGGTGTGACTGATATCGGTTGCATAGGATGGTTTGCCTGTGTGGCATGCTAAGATGCAAATGATCAAGGCTTCTGTTGAAAAGCAAAGTCTTGTGGTGATGATCAAAGCACGGCCTTTGTGGCGTAGCTTTGTGTAACGTTTACCTCGCGTGTTTCACACCCGGTATGAACCAAAAACGGGAGACGGACCTCAGGGAGGGCCTGCGTTTCCTCCTAGCTAGAAGTGGCGTCAGTGGTTTTACACGCCCTGACGAGTTTGACTTATGTGGTTGTTGCTGTTGCGAGGCGCCTCGGTTAGATCGGACGATCCGGGTCCGATGGAGTCATTCGTTGGCTCGCTTACGCCCCAAAGGGCGGCGAAACGTAGTGCTCAGGTATAATAATCCACGTCGGTGGACCGGCCCTGTCGCTCCAAGGCTTGCCTGCGCGCTTGCCTGAGACTCGGGCTAGGCAGTCTCGAATCGGTTGAGGACTATCTTTTGCCTCGGTTCATAGATGGAAATCCAATTTCCAAATACGACATTTGCGGTTTTGATTGTAAACTTATATATGGCGACATAGTGTTATGGGCCGTTCATGCCGCCTATGATTGATACTTATGATTTGAAGTTGTTTTATACACTATGCACTTATTATAGTATCAAATGATTTGTTTTAAACGTATCAAGCATTCTTTGGCTGTTATAAGGGAAAACCCTATCCTCGACTGCGTTGCATTGTGTGATGGGACCTGGGTCTTATAACAGCTTCATCTTTCTTTATTTAGCATTGCGCTGTTGGTTTTATGCACCGGTATTCTTGGGAGGAAACCCGTTCCGTGTTATACGGCGTGGTCCCTTGATTTACCTTTGAAAATAAAGACTAATAACTGTTTTAGTTCTCACACCAGTCACATGACTGACCTGGAGTTTATTGTTTTAACCTAAACTCTGGGTGCCCTTATTTTCGACAACGGGCAGCTAGTAGTTTTGGTTTTGCAGATTTATATTCACAGGATCCTGGTTTACAGCTGGAACGATATCCGGAAAGCTTTGTATCCGTATATCTCTTCTAGTTGTGCTTTGTATTATTTTCCGCTGCTATGTATTTAAATGTAATTTAAATCTCTGATATTTCTGTGTAATATTCCTTTATACTCTGTATATTCTTGTAATCTGATGCACTGTTGTAATATACAATGAAACGTTCTTCTGTATGTGTTCTGTTGTGGCTTGTTCTCGAACTATCCGACGCTTTCCTTTACGGGGAAGTTACGGGCGTTCACACATGTTGAATTGGGAATTAATGAATATGTCCATTCATATGTATATGAACTTGGTGTATAACCCGTAATGACAAGTTGTGTAGTTTATCACCTTATGCAAATTTTAGGTTGTGAAATCATATAACATATGTGACCAAATGTTAGATCTACATGTTATGTGTATATGTTAAACCTGTGTCATATTTCAAGTTCAGACTTATTCATATGTTCGTGATTGATTTGCAGTTCACATATATGTAAGTTGATTTAGTCTATGTTGCAAATTCACATATATGTATGTTGGTTTAGTCTACGTTGCAAGTTCACACCTATGATATTCATATTGATTGTTTTGAAAGTACACACCTATGGTGTTCATATTGACTATGCCAAGAATGCCAAGTTTACACCTATGTCATGGTTATGAATTTCTTTATGCAAAATTTTGTGTACGTTAAATTAGGCTAATTTTTAGCCTAATATTATGCCCAAAATCGTGCGGACGGAAATTAGGCTAAGATTGTTAGCTTAATATTTAGACGGTGTAACGTTGGGAAAAATTGGTAATTATAGGAAACTTGGTATGAAACTTGCATGAAACTTGACATGAACATTGTTATAACTTGAATCTGGATATGGGCATGAACTTGCCTTGAAAACTTGACACGAACTTGACATGAAACTTGAACATGGGCATGACACTAGAATGAACTTGAAAATGGCCAACTCGTGGTTGGGTTGAGTTTGCAGTGTTATTCTGCCCGGAACTGCCCGACAAATCCACTTACTGCAAACAATAGGATCCAATGTGGGTAGTTGGTCATATTGCACTTGAAAACCCGAGGTCAGACTGAGTTGTGGTGTAATTCTTCCCGGAACCGCCCGACATATCCAGTGACCACAACAACAGGTCTGATGTGAGAGGTAGGGTTGCATTAATGAATTAATGCCGCATGATAGGGTTAATCATGAACATTAAAGACAACACTTAACCAACTTGACACATGATTCGTAGGGCTAAGTCATGAACTTGAACAACAAACGTAGCCAATTTGACATGACATGTAGGCGGGTTAAATCACAAACTTGAATGACAACACTTAACCAACTTGACATGCTAGACTGGTAGGGGTTAAGTCACGAATTTAAATGACAACACTTAACCTATTAGACGGAAACCCTAGTTATGCGGTCTACTTCAGCAGTAACCCACCAGATGCATCATGGTACCCTGGAACTAGGCAGTGTAGGGCACGATTACTGGGCTGATTTTAAGCGACCAGAACGACGGCTTTGTTGATGCGCTAGTGTAGTTTCAGGTGGGCTATGGTCGTGCACGTGGTCCACAGTTGAAAAAGCAGGCATTGGGCTTGATACACCCTATGGTGGACCTAGCACAGGTGACTACATTCGTGATAGGGCCGTATGACACAGACACATGACGAGCTAGAACTTGTAGGGAGCAGATCGACTAGTGATCATTTCGTTGGACCTATAAATGGGTCATTTCATGATATTGGGCCAAGGGATTATTTCATGATTTATATAAGACATGGGTTTGGGATTCTAGTATAGTTGATGCAGCGAACCTTGAATATGTGATGCTATACTTGATTTGTCATGTTATCTTGGTCTATCTTGCCCATCTTGACAGCATCCTTATGTTTACTTTCAGTTTATACATGTAATGTTACCTTTATCTTTTTTATGCTGAAAGTCACTTGACTTACCAGTCATTATGACTGACCCGTTTTCTTTTGCCTCTTTTTCTTCCGTCCTCCCCCCCCCCCCCCCCCCCCCCCCCGCCAGGTTCTCAGGGAGGAAACTATAGCACTTATCTTGGATTTCACTTGCTTTCGGTTCATCTCATGTAAGGTTTGATCTTGAGCTATGCTATGGCTGCATTTATGCTCTCCTTTTGTTGTTTCAAGTTTATTCTTCTTTATTTATGCAAGACAGAATTTTTGTAAGGGAAAATTATGACCTTCGCTATTTGATGTAAAAGGTTTTGACTCTTTTTGAAAGTAATGAAATTTAGCTTTTGAATCTTCCGCTGTTTTATTTATGTTCTGTCTAATTCTGTGATTGTTTACCTCGATAACGCTCCTCCAAAACTAGTGCATTCCCTTTGTGAGTGACCCTAGTGGAGGTCGGGTGTTATAGAAACCTAATTAAAACTACAAATATAAATATAAGAAACTTAAAACCTAATATAAAACAATAGATATGAATATAAGCTAATACTAATACTCAAGTAAAAATATATAATTAATATTAAAATATAAGTAAGAAAATCCAAAATATTTAAATAAGGGATTAGATTGAAATCTAAGAAATAAATTTAAAATTTAAGGGATAAATATATTTTAGGGTGCGTTTTTTACAGGTCCCTATTAAGTTTTAAAATTAGGCTCACATCCGGTCATAGTTTTCAATACTCTTCCACCCCCTATTTTTAAATATGCGCCTCCTACTTTCTTGGATCTACTTCCTACTTTTTAGTCCCGTGTCCTCCTTTTTTCCTTTCGCTGCTTCGTATTTTTCAAAAAAAAAGTGCGACCATCGTAGAAAAAAAAAATCCTAAAAATCTGGAAATAACCCCAGAAGTCCACGCCAAGAAGAAAAAAAAACTTGCATATATGTATGTAAGTATTGCCAATACTTGCATACACGTATTCAATTATTGCACAAAGGGAATTATGCTATAGTTTTGCCTGCATATATGTTGCACACATGTGTGCATGTTTCAGATTTACTTGCACACTTGAATGCAAATAAATTCAATTGAATTGCACTACTATGGAATATTACATATTTTTATGCACGAATGATGCAATACGTGCACATAAATATGCAAAAAATTCATAAGCGAATGCAACACTGGAATACTTGCACATATATATGCAGGAAATCGAAATTCTTGCATAACATTATGCATTTAACTGCAGTTTTCGCTTTTTTTTTCTTGTTTATTTTTTTCGCATGTTTTTTTATTTTTTTCACCGAATTTATGATCGAATGCACAATTAATTTGAATTCTAATTTTCGTATTTTTTGTTTTGTTTTTTCAATTTTTTCGCAACTTTTGAAAAATAAGGACCTAATTTATAATAAATTTATCACTGGATGTGAGCCTAATTAATTTTGCTTTTAGGGACCTGAGCCTTATTTTCACTTTTGGCAACACTATATCATAGCTACAAAAACATTTAACATTACATACTGCAACATTACATCGGAGCTATTGCAACATTATATAACATACTATAACATAACAGCAATTAACATCACATATTGAAATTAATAAACAAATTTTCATTTCAAATTAACCAGTAACAAAAGTACCGCTTAGTCAACTACAGAATAACAAAACATAGCTAATAAATTCAGTTTTACAGCTTACTTACAAACACAGCCGGTACTAATTCATGTTTACAACAACTAAAACAGTTTTAAATTAATAAAGTGTGAGCCTACAGTGCATTCAGTACCTCTACTACCTCCTTCACCTGCAAAATAAAGCAGTTTCAAAAGTCATGCATTTCAGCAAAAGCCTTTTAGTACAACTAATGCATTTCAGCACAATCAAAGTCATGCATGCCTCGGTTACAAACCGATGCAATGCCTTGTTTACGTTGCAGCACAAAATGGAAGACATGCATGCCTCAGTTGCATTTCAGCACAAACTATTGCCATAGTATAACTGACTTGCACTTCAACACAAAGACATTTCAGCACAAACCATGGCTAGAGTTGCTTTTTAGCACAGAGTTGCATTTCACAATCTATGGCTGAGTTGAAAATTGATGCAATGACTTAGCTTGTTCAAAGCACGAACAATATCAAGGAATGCAATAGTATGCCTGAGGCACTACTTTAGTGTGATACAATTTGAAGAAATGCCTCCTTTTGCTTTATTAAAAATTCAGACATGCCATGACTTGTTCAAGTACAAACTCAACCATTGTATTAATTACGCACTGACACGATCATTACTGGTTGAAGAGAAAATAAAATTCTAAAAATTCTGTAATTAATTGAAACACCCCACCTCCGTTAGGGTCCCTCTCAAAGGGAATGCCCTAAATTTGGTGGAGGTTTATAAGTATAAGTCACAGATATACAAGACAGATATAAGAACACATATTTGTAAACAGCGGAAAATCAACAAACTTTTATTTCATAAAAGCAAATACGTGTTACAACAACATCACCATAATTGTCTTACATCTTTTTCCAAAACATAACATAACACTTTCATAATCTGTCTTGATTACATTATTTAAAGAAGCATAAATAAAACATAGATAAACTGCAAAAGCCCCATAGAGTTTGTCCAAAGCCATAGTTTCAAACGAAAAGGTCCAAGCAATACATTTCTCTTCTTCAAGCTGGATGTTAAGGCTGGTCAAGCTGCAGTGTTCCCTCCCTGTGGACCTGGGGGGGGGGGGGAACGGAAGAAAAGAAGACGAAAGAAAAGTAGAGTCAGACATAAAGCCTGAGTAAGTCTAGTACTATTCTGTCTATGAATAAAGAACTGGGTATGATAAGTATAAACAAGAAGTGGGAAAGCACTATAAACTTGGTTAGTTGTCTAGGGTCGAATATACTATCGTACCCCATGTTAATCTCTGAACCCATATAAACTAGTTTCCAACTGGCACCCCATAATTAGGGTGATGTGATCCGTTCTATGATGCTCGGCTCCTACTCGCATAGTTACATGTGTCTTACGGCCCCCGATGTTGTAGTTACCTATGCTGGTCCCACCATGGGGTGTATCAAGTCCCATGGCGGCGGCCCGACACAACCTTAGAATGCACAGGTATGCTACTGGTGCCCAGTGCCTTATTTTTCTGCGCCGGAGTGTGTGCACGCCCGCACCCCGTTAGAACCTACACTGCTACACCACCGCCGTCGATTTGACCTCTTACAATCAACCCAGTAATCGTGCCCCACCCTGCCTAGTTTCAGGGTTTCCTGATACACGTTCTAGGGTTACTGCTCTAAAAAGGGTCCCCCGTTACTAGGTTTTCTATCTCTAGCCAACATGCTAAGTTGGTTAAGTGTTTTCTAACCTAACCCCACCAGTCCGTTTAGTTTAGCATGTTCCATTTTGATTAAGTCTTTAGTTCACTTAATCCTAACAATCCTGACTCAGCCTGAATTGTCTTATTAAGGCCCTGACCTCTCACATTAGACAGGTATTGTTGTGGCTGCCTGTTGCCGGTTGGTTCCGGGCAGCCTTACGCCACAACTCAGTCTAACCTCGGGTCCTTATTGGGCTCCATGTTTAACCTCCCACATTGGATAGGTATTGTTGTGACTACTGGACAGTCGGGCGGTTCCGGGCAGGTTTACATCACAACTCAATCCAACCTCGGGTTAAACACATCGTATGTTCTACATTCACATATTTTGTCTTTCTTCTTTATTTTCTTATATGTAAATATTTGCGGCCCATTATTAAGTTAATGGTGTAAAGGTTACACCAATCATGGGCCCAACCCATACTTGAATTTGGGCCCTTCTATTTTATATTTTCATTCATTAGTAATTTTAACCCAACGTTATTTTCCCCCGTTTAACATGTGCGTTTATTATGTATATGTTGGGCTTAGCCCTTTTAAGCCCAACTTAGCCATGCGAAAAGGGGAGGCTTAAAGCGTGATTACATACACGAAAAGGGGAATGTGAACGCATGAACTTGCAATATGACGTTGGGAATACAAAATAGAAACGGGTGTACTTGCATAGTAGTGACATATACTTTGGTCATAAAGCATAAGTGACATGAATCAAACCATGTAAACTTGTAGTTAAGTTAAGAATATCACTATACAACATAAACCTATATTTTTATTCAGGCATAATGTCAAACATAAGCAAATCATGTTCATAAGACTACTACATGTTTACAAAGGTGTCTACTTTTGTGACTAATACAAAAGTATAGTTAAATTTGTTCATATAACCATGGCATAAATATTTCTAACATGAAATCATGATTTTTACTTTAGTCATGCAAACTTGCAAAAAGGGATTTTGAATCTAACCTAGCTATGTATCACATATGACATCATATACTATAGACTTAACATGGATTTCAATTGTGCCAAATATCAATCATAGCCTAGTCATATTCATAAGTTTGCAAATAGGTTTTCTAGTACAAAAGCATGTCTTAATACATAAATCATGGTGCCAAAATTCCAACATAGTTTCCTATGAATTATAACAACCAAACTTGTTTCAATTACGTACAAATTGATTTATGTACAAAAATATACATCATGATGGCATAGTAGCAAAACCCCAAACTTGCATGAGTTTCAATTAAACAACTACATACATGTAGCTTCAACAAGGATTGCATAATTTGCGAATATTCCAAACGTATACTTGGCATAGAACTACCGCATATAGTTCTTTATAATGAATAACATAATATGAGGATATCCAAACGTATACAATATTCCAAATCGATAAGAATCAAAGTAACGCACAAATTATGAATTATTTATCACCACAATCAAGTATACAAACCAACACAGTTATTTGTTCATACCAAAGTAATACTCTACTTACAATGGTGTGGCGAATTCTCTAATTTAGGGATTTGAAGATGTAGTTTGATTTGATTGAGTTGCTTTATGCCTTAGAATTTGCCTCCTAATCCTCTCTCCAATTGGTGGCTACCCCTAGTCGTTCCTCAGCAACATGGCGGCTTTGTTCTTATTTTTGAATGAATAGATTAGGGTTAGTCTAGGGTTGTTTTTATAGAGGTAATGAACTGATTAGGGCCATTGATGTTGCTTGGATTGATCGTAGCCATTCATCCTAAGGAGAGACCAATTAGAGCCTGCCACCTAGCCCTAATGACAAAGCAGACTACAGAAAATCGGCCAACATAGAATAGGCCAGCCAGGTTGGACTGGGTTCGACCTGGCTCTGGACCAGGTCAACATGCCTGTCAACAGCCCTGTCGACAGCCCTGTCGACCTGGCTAGACCAGGTCGACAACCCAGTCGACCTGGGTGCCTTAGGCGGGTGTTTTTCCGCCCTGGCCCATTGGGCCCCATTTTGGAATTTAAACTTGATTTTATTCTGTTTGAATTTTAAACTTAATTCAGAAACTTCCGAAGGCCATATCTTCTTCATACGGACTCCGTTTTTCGAAAACTCGGACTCTATTTCGCGTATTTTTCCGAGACGAACGCAATGGCGTATCCCGTTTCCCTTAGTTCTTTGATTTCAAATTAATTATAATTTAATTTGTTAATTTCACAGTTATAGAATTTGCGGGGTGTTACATTCTCCCCCACTTAAAAGGATTTCGTCCCCGAAATCTTCAAGTTAGGAGGAATGTATATCCTAACATCCAATCATCCATCTACTCATCCATCAAACACGAGCATCCATTGTCCTTAAAAGACTTCTAATGCTTCATGATCATATGCGAAGTGTGTGTGTACATGTACTTATCTAATGCAAAATCAGGCGGTCTACTGATTCAGTTGACCTCCTTAATGCGAATTATGTAAGTGCCATGAATCCATTATGTATGCAAATTTTCCTATTCTTGATTCTACATGAGTGCACAATCATTCAATACAAATGCAACATCCACATGACAACACATTAGAGTTCAACCATATACGAATGCAAACATATATGCATATGCAATATGAAGTGACTGAGCCGATCTAAAACCTAGATTGTGTGTGTATATGCAACCACGAGCAACCACTAGCAATCATTTGCAACCACTTGCAACCATCATCCATAACATGTTTCAACTACATGTTTCCATCCAAAGGGTTTCTACCTAAAAGATAAGGTCTAGGAAATATACCTAAAAAGATAGATAAAAGCGCAACTTAAGGAAAATGAAAGATCAAGGATGTACCCTCGAACAGAAAAGGGTAGGCGTGCGTATTCTAGCTTCAGTTTCCCAAGTCGCGTCTCCCTCGGCGTCGCTCCACTGAACTTTGACGAGCTTGACTTCACGGTTGCGTAGCTTCTTCACTTCCGTTCCTAATATGCGGGTTGGAACTTTCCTTATGGTTGCTTCGCGTTCCACTTCGGCCTCTTCGAGGATATTTGGCTCTACCACTTCAGCAGACTCATGTAGACATTTTCGGAGATGTGAAACGTGAAAAACGTTGTGGACTCCGGCCAACTTCTCGGGTAGCTCTAATCTATAGGCCATTTTCCCAATTTTCTCGATGATAGGGAATGGCCCTACGAACCTTGGTGCTAGCTTTCCTGTGGTTCCAAAACGAACAACGTTTCTTAGTGGTGATACCTTGAGAAAAACTCTGTCTCCAACCTCAAATTCAAGGTCGGTCCTTCTCTTGTCGGCATAGGACTTTTGTCTGTCTTGGGCCGTCTTCATCCTTCTTCGTAATAAGTCTACTTTCTCTGAAGTCTCTCGGATCATATCTGGTCCAAGTATGAGCTTATCAGTAGACTCCCACCAACAAGTGGGCGATCGGCACGGTCTTCCGTATAAAGCTTCGAAGGGCGCCATTCCGATGGTTGCTTGATAGCTGTTGTTGTAGGCAAATTCCACCAAAGGAAGGTGGTCATCCCATGTCCCTCCGAAGTCAAGGACGCATAGTCTTAAAAGGTCTTCCAAAACTCTGTTCACTCTCTCTGTTTGGCCGTCGGTTTGGGGATGATAGGCTGTGCTCAAGCATAACTGTGTTCCTACTGCTTCTTGCAGACTCCGCCAAAACTCACTGGTGAAGATGGGGTCTCGGTCACTAACAATGCTAGTTGGTATTCCATGGAGTCGAACGATTTCCTTAAGGTAAAGTGATGCTAGGGATGAGGCAGTTCTTTTACTTTTGACAGGTAAAAAGTGGGCGCTTTTAGTAAGCCTATCCACTATTACCCAAATGCTAGTGTTGCCTCTCCTAGACCTAGGCAGCCCATCGATGAAGTCCACTGAGATGCTATCCCACTTCCACTGCGGGACCTCCAGAGGATGTAGCAGTCCGCCAGGCTTTTTCTGTTCCGCCTTAACCTGTTGGCACACCATACACTTAGAAACGAATTCTGCCACGTCCTTTTTCATGCCGTTCCAGAAGAAAGTCCTTTTTATGTCTTTGTACATTTTATCTCCGCCTGGGTGTATCGTCATCTTGGAGTGATGTGCTTTCTCGAGAACCTTCTTTATTAGATCTTTTGTCTGTGGGACGCATAGTCTTCCATCTCGCCTTAGCAAACCCTTATCGTCGATGGAGTATCTGTTGAGGTGACTTGAAGTCTCACCCCTAATTAGCCTATCAATTATTTCCACAAGCTGAGGGTCTTCGCGTTGTGCTGTCCCTACTGAATCCACTAAAGTTGGGCGCACTTCGAGAGATGCTAGCAAGCCTGGTACAAAATCGAAGGAAGGCCTAAAGTCGAAGCTGGCTATAAACTCTAGGCTTTGTCTTTCAACAAACAACGGGCTTAGGGTCAATTTGTTTCGGCTCAACGCGTCTGCCACTACGTTGCCTTTGCCCGGAGTGTAGGAGATTTCGAAATCGTACGAGGCAAGAAACTCCATCCATCTTTGTTGCCTCAAGTTAAGATCCTTCTGCGAGAAAAGATATTTCAACGATTTATGGTCAGTGTAAAGTTCGAACTTCTCACCTAGGAGATAGTGTCGCCAAGACTTGAGTGCAAAGACGATGGCGGCTAACTCAAGATCGTGGGTTGGATAGTTCTTTTCGTGTACCTTCAACTGCCTCCCGCCATAAGCTACTACCCTTCCTTCTTGCATTAAGACGGCGCCTAGCCCTGTCCCACATGCATCCGTATAAACAGTAAACATCATGTTCCCATCTGGCAGCGTCAAAACTGGGGCTGTTGTGAGAGCCCTTTTCAGTCGTTGGAAAGCAAACTCGCAATCCAAATCCCAATTGAACACTAGATTCTTCTTGGTCAATTTCGTGAGTGGAGCTGAGATTTTTGCAAAATCCCTTATGAACTTTCGATAGAAACCTGCTAGTCCTAGAAAACTTCGGACCTCAGTTGCATTCCTTGGTGTCTTCCAGTCCTGTACCGCCACTACCTTAGCAGGGTCCACTGCTAACCCTTGTTTGGATACTATGTGCCCAAGGAACCTCACCTCTTCTCTCCAAAAGTGGCATTTGGAGAATTTGGCTTTTAGTTGATGGACTCGCAAAGTTTCCATGATTGCCCTTAAGTGCCGAGCATGTTCCTCTTCACTCTTTGAGAAGATAAGGATATCATCTACGAAGACCACTACGAATTTGTTGAGGAAATCTCTAAATACCCTACTCATCAGGTCCACGAAGTAAGCAGGTGCATTTGTCAAGCCAAAAGGCATGACAAGCCATTCAAAGAAGCCGTCTGGGGTTCTGAACGCCGTTTTATCGATGCTATCTTCAGCCACCCTTAGCTGATGAAAACCGGTTGCTAAATCGAATTGGGAGAAAACAAACGCTCCTACAAGCTGGTCAAATAAATCGTCAATTCTAGGGAGAGGGTGCCTATTCTTTTTCGTTAGCTTGTTGAGCTCCCTATAGTCAACACATAGACGGAGTGAACCATCCGCCTTTGTAGCGAACACCACTGGAGCGCCCCATTCTGAAATGCTCCTCTTAATGAACCCCTTTTCTAGAAGCTCTTTAATCTGTTTACTGAGCTCTTCCCTTTCTCGTGGAGCCATGTGTCTAACGGGCAACGCAACGGGCTTTGCATTATCTACAAGATATATGCGGAAGTCTATTTCCCGCTTCGGAGGCAAGCCCTTCACCTCTTTGAAGACATCCGGATATTCCCGGACCACTCTAACTGATTGCAAATTTTCAACAGAGGCATTTAGCGATTCAAGATAACTAAGCATAACCGCATACGAGGGATTACAAGAAATTTCCAAAGTATTACCGAGCTGGGTTAGGAGCCTAACAACCCTTTTCTCACAATCAAGGATGGCCCCATTACTGGATAGCCAATCCATACCCAAAATCAAACCATAACCCGAAAAGCCCAAAATAAAGGCACTACATTGAAATTCTACACTTAGAATAGAAATTTTCAATCCCACACAGATCATAGACAAATGAGCTGGGCCCCCAATTGGGTTTGAAACAATTAAGGGGTCCTCTACCATACTAGTTTTTAGGTGCAGAGATTCTACTAGAGCAGACGAGATAAAGGAGTGTGATGCGCCAGAATCAAATAAAGTGAGAACGGGGTGATCATAAAGATAAACTACGCTTTCTACAGAAGTATTTATACCTCGCTGTTGCAGAGGTGGCGCTTCCAGCACATGAACCTGTGCCCCTGGGGTGGATCCAGCCCTCTGCCCCTGTCCTCGTTTCTTTGGGCAGTCCTTAGCCCTATGGCCTGTCTCACCGCAAGAAAAGCACCCACCATTCTCCTTGGCCTTCTTTTTCTGGCAGTCCTTTACTAAGTGCCCCACTTTGCCACAGAAATTGCACTTCCTCTTCTCTTTGTTGCCTTTCCCGCCCTTCTTAAAGTCTGTCTTCTTAGGCTGCAAACCCTCTTTCTTCCCTTGAGAGCTTTCTGCCTTTGTCTCCTTCTTGCCCTTATCCTCTTCATTCAGCAATGCCATTTGCACCAATCTTTCATACGTGGCTCCCATGGGTATATGGGTCATGGCCAAACTGTGTAATGGCTCATTCAACCCTTTGACGAAACGGAGAGCCTTCTTGTGCGGGGTGTTGACTAGGTCAAGCCCAAACCTAGCCAGCTCATCGAACTGATTCACATACTCTCTGACTGTCTTGTCCCCTTGCTTAAGAAATAAGAATTTTTCCAACTGCAAACTTCTTTCCGCATCTGAGAGAAATTTAGTCTCAAACCTTGCCCTAAAGTCCTCCCATGTCTCCACTGGTCTTTCAACATTAGTGACTTCCCACCAGTAGGAAGCCTCGCCCTTCAATAGCCACACTGCCAATTGTACTTTTTGTCTATCTTCTACCTCAAAGATGATGAATAGATCCTCCGTTTCTTTTAGCCAATTTCTAGCTGCCACGAAGGACTCAGTTCCATGGAAATCCTTTCCTCCCATAGCTTTAAAATCTCTACATATCTTAGCAAACGTGTTTCCCTGAGGAGGAGGAGGTGGAGGAAAAGGTGCCGCTGCAGCTGGATGATTTCCGGCAGCTGGGGGAGGAGGAATGGTAGGACCTGGCTGAGTGGCTCTTGCTTCTAAGAACCGTCTAAACCAACCAGGTATTGGCACCCCTTCTGGCAAGTTAAGATCTTCGGACATGCTGAAACAAAAAGGATAGATTCAAAACGAAGGATAAGAGATGGTACCTATGGCTTTGGGGAGTGGACTTTGCCTTTTTTAAAATAAAATAATATTTTTCTTTTAAAAATGCTTCTTTAAATTTCCTTTTTGAAAATAATTTTTCAAAACTTTTTATCCTATCTGGCAAACCTATGCTCTGATACCAAGTGAAACACCCCACCTCCGTTAGGGTCATTCTCAAAGGGAATGCCCTAATTTTGGTGGAGGTTTATAAGTATAAGTCACAGATATACAAGACAGATATAAGAACACATATTTGTAAACAGCGGAAAATCAACAAACTTTTATTTCATAAAAGCAAATACGTGTTACAACAACATCACCATAATTGTCTTACATCTTTTTCCAAAACATAACATAACACTTTCATAATCTGTCTTGATTACATTATTTAAAGAAGCATAAATAAAACATAGATAAACTGCAAAAGCCCCATAGAGTTTGTCCAAAGCCATAGTTTCAAACGAAAAGGTCCAAGCAATACATTTCTCTTCTTCAAGCTGGATGTTAAGGCTGGTCAAGCTGGAGTGTTCCCTCCCTGTGGACCTGGGGGGGAAACGGAAGAAAAGAAGACGAAAGAAAAGTAGAGTCAGACATAAAGCCTGAGTAAGTCTAGTACTATTCTGTCTATGAATAAAGAACTGGGTATGATAAGTATAAACAAGAAGTGGGAAAGCACTATAAACTTGGTTAGTTGTCTAGGGTCGAATATACTATCGTACCCCATGTTAATCTCTGAACCCATATAAACTAGTTTCCAACTGGCACCCCATAATTAGGGTGATGTGATCCGTTCTATGATGCTCGACTCCTACTCGCATAGTTACATGTGTCTTACGACCCCCGATATTGTAGTTACCTATGCTGGTCCCACCATGGGGTGTATCAAGTCCCATGGCGGCGGCCCGACACAACCTTAGAATGCACAGGTATGCTACTGGTGCCCAGTGCCTTATTTTTCTGCGCCGGAGTGTGTGCACGCCCGCACCCCGTTAGAACCTACACTGCTACACCACCGCCGTCGATTTGACCTCTTACAATCAGCCCAGTAATCGTGCCCCACCCTGCCTAGTTTTAGGGTTTCCTGATACACCTTCTAGGGTTACTGCTGAAAAGGGTCCCCCGTTACTAGGTTTTCTATCTCTAGCCAACATGCTAAGTTGGTTAAGTGTTTTCTAACCTAACCCCACCAGTCCGTTTAGTTTAGCATGTTCCATTTTGATTAAGTCTTTAGTTCACTTAATCCTAACAATCCTGACTCAGCCTTAATTGTCTTATTAAGGCCCTGACCTCTCACATTAGACAGGTATTGTTGTGGCTGCCTGTTGCCGGTTGGTTCCGGGCAGTCTTACGCCACAACTCAGTCTAACCTCGGGTCCTTATTGGGCTCCATGTTTAACCTCCCACATTGGATAGGTATTGTTGTGACAACTGGACAGCCGAGCGGTTCCGGGCAGGTTTACATCACAACTCAATCCAACCTCGGGTTAAACACATCGTATGTTCTACATTCACATATTTTGTCTTTCTTCTTTATTTTCTTATATGTAAATATTTGCGGTCCATTATTAAGTTAATGGTGTAAAGGTTACACCAATCATGGGCCCAACCCATACTTGAATTTGGGCCCTTCTATTTTATATTTTCATTCATTAGTAATTTTAACCCAACGTTATTTTCCCCCGTTTAACACGTCCGTTTATTATGTATATGTTGGGCTTAGCCCTTTTAAGCCCAACTTAGCCATGCGAAAAGGGGAGGCTTAAAGCGTGATTACATACACGAAAAGGGGAATGTGAACGCATGAACTTGCAATATGACGTTGGGAATACAAAATAGAAACGGGTGTACTTGCATAGTAGTGACATATACTTTGGTCATAAAGCATAAGTGACATGAATCAAACCATGTAAACTTGTAGTTAAGTTAAGAATATCACTATACAACATAAACCTATATTTTTATTCAGGCATAATGTCAAACATAAGCAAATCATGTTCATAAGACTACTACATGTTTACAAAGGTGTCTACTTTTGTGACTAATACAAAAGTATAGTTAAATTTGTTCACATAACCATGGCATAAATATTTCTAACATGAAATCATGATTTTTACTTTAGTCATGCAAACTTGCAAAAAGGGATTTTGAATCTAACCTAGCTATGTATCACATATCACATCATATACTACAGACTTAACATGGATTTCAATTGTGCCAAATATCAATCATAGCCTAGTCATATTCATAAGTTTGCAAATAGGTTTTCTAGTACAAAAGCATGTCTTAATACATAAATCATGGTGCCAAAATTCCAACATAGTTTCATATGAATTATAACAACCAAACTTGTTTCAATTACGTACAAATTGATTTATGTACAAAAATATACATCATGATGGCATAGTAGCAAAACCCCAAACTTGCATGAGTTTCAATTAAACAACTACATACATGTAGCTTCAACAAGGATTGCATAATTTGCGAATATTCCAAACGTATACTTGGCATAGAACTACCGCATGTAGTTCTTTATAATGAATAACATAATATGAGGATATCCAAACGTATACAATATTCCAAATCGATAAGAATCATAGTAACGCACAAATTATGAATTATTTATCGCCACAATCAAGTATACAAACCAACACAGTTATTTGTTCATACCAAAGTAATACTCTACTTACAATGGTGTGGCGAATTCTCTAATTTAGGGATTTGAAGATGCGGTTTGATTTGATTGAGTTGCTTTATGCCTTAGAATTTGCCTCCTAATCCTCTCTCCAATTGGTGGCTACCCCAGTCGTTCCTCAGCAACATGGCGGCTTTGCTCTTATTTTTGAATGAATAGATTAGGGTTAGTCTAGGGTTGTTTTTATAGAGGTAATGAACTGATTAGGGCCATTGATGTTGCTTGGATTGATCGTAGCCATTCATCCTAAGGAGAGACCAATTAGAGCCTGCCACCTAGCCCTAATGACAAAGCAGACTACAGAAAATCGGCCAACATAGAATAGGCCAGCCAGGTTGGACTGGGTTCGACCTGGCTCTGGACCAGGTCGACATGCCTGTCGACAGCCCTGTCGACCTGGCTGGACCAGGTCGACAGCCCAGTCGACCTGGGTGCCTTAGGCGGGTGTTTTTCCGCCCTGGCCCATTGGGCCCCATTTTGGAATTTAAACTTGATTTTATTCTGTTTGAATTTTAAACTTAATTCAGAAACTTCTGAAGGCCATATCTTCTTCATACGGACTCCGTTTTTCGAAAACTCGGACTCTATTTCGCGTATTTTTCCCAAACCAACGCAATGGCGTATCCCGTTTCCCTTAGTTCTTTGATTTCAAATTAATTATACTTTAATTTGTTAATTTCACAGTTATAGAATTTGCGGGGTGTTACGTTAATTACTGAAGCATCAGTCTTGTACATGATCAGTTACATACCAGCATTAAACTAAAGAATTGTAAGGATTAGACTGATGCTTCAGCGACCAGAAATTATAAGAATTCTGAAGCATACTTCCAACCAACAATAAAAATAAGCAAAAATACATACGAACAGTGTGTGTCTTGTATATGATCTCCGATTTGCAAAATTTGTTAGGGCCTTGGACTATAAAAACATGAAATTAAGAAGCCTTGTTTTTCACTTTTCTAGGTGGAAGGCAGATTCATCTTATTGGGACATCATCTCTACACCACCGAACATCAAAATTTCGATTTCCCATTCCATAAGCAGGCTGGATATCATTCAAATCTTCATTTTCATATTCTCTTTCGAGTGCACACCAGTCTTTCAGCAATTTCTTGATAACATTGTGGCACATCTTATCAATTGGATCTTCTATATAAAACACTTGTTTTACTTGTGAAGCCTTAACATAAGGATCAGATTTCCGGCACAATCTATTAAAATTTACACGAGTCAGCCCATATAAATCTTTCTCTTCTTGGTACCAACAACACTTAAATAAAACCACACTAAATTCTCCCCAATAATCTTGTTCTAATATTTCTTCAATTGATCCATGGTAATTGACTTCACCAACCAATGGATTCTGATATTTCGAACTTGCAAAGCTAGTAGTCAATGCTGTCAAAAATATACCACTGTTTTGTGTTGTACATTTGGCATCTCTAAACCTTGTATAAAATATGTATCCATTGAAAACATATCTAGTAAACCGCTTAGCTGTTGGAAGAGGCCCCATTGCAAGTAGTTGTACTTCTTTTGAAATGTCCTCCTTTTTCCCAGCCTTTTCCTTTAACCACTTCCAAAATTCTTCACTGTGTTCTCTCACTCTTTTATATTTTTTTGATGATGCATGACCATCAATTAAAGCTCAATGTTCCCTAGAATAATGACCAGGTTAATTAAAGACAGAAACAAATTTGGCTGGATCTATTACTAAAGCTGAAACTGACCATAGCAAAAACAATTATGTATGAATGAGAACATAGATTAAGTACTATCACTACATGAGGCTAGAATCAATAACATGTTTGTAGATTGTTTAAAAGAACTTATTTTGCTGGCAAAAGGATGACATCAAAATTTTTTTTAATCTAGTCGACATCATTTCACAAGCTACGCGAAGAATATTATTATTGATGTTAACCGAACTTGTCCACTTTTCTAATTAAATAAACCATTGTAAACTTTAATTGCATAAAAATCCATCTGCTAGGTTCAAAAAGGAAAACATTATTTATTATGAAAAAGGTGAAGCAAAGAAAAAACTACAAGGAAAAAAATAACTAATAAAGGATTCATAAAGATAGGGATAATACTTCAATACTTACTAAAATAAAATTATTTACCCAAGTATATTCTTTATTTCCTTGTTACCACAATTGAATAGAATGTAACGGTGACATTCCTTCCATTGAAAATTTTTATGGTGAATTGCTTTTCCATCTTAGTTTCTTCTTGTGCCAATAGGATATTCAATATTTTGTGGACATGTTTCAAATTGCATTTTTCATGCTCCATCGCCGCCTAAGAACCTTAAACAGAATATCAAACATTCTTCTGCAAGATAACATTCAGCAATAGACGCCTCGGGTTTACTTCTTGACAATGCCACTTGCGATTATGACACCTTTTCCAAGGGCGTGTAATTTCATCACCTATTGCAAATCTAGAAAACGTATTTCGAATAAAAAGTTTCACTCCATTGATGTACCCTTCACTGAACTTAGAATGTTCTGCCCGTAGTTTTTCCTCGTCGCTCATTGAGTGATACCTTAAAGCGGTAAATTAGGCACAATTAAAGTAGTACACTATGCAACACAACAATCAAATCAGAAAAAATTGAAATATACATATACCTAAAGGAGTAGATTAAATTAAAGCCCTAAATGAAATTTGAAACCCAAACGAACCCCAATTGAAGACCTAATTGAAACACTGAAGCCCTAATTGAACTTGGACTCGAACCTTCCCTAATCAAACCCTAATTAAGCTTGTAAACTTGAACTTTTAGCCCTAGTTGAACCTAGGATTGATTGTTTGAGAGGTTGAACGGCGGAGTATTTTGTCAAATTTCGATTGAAACTTTCAATATTTTGTTAGTTTTCGCCTTTTTTTTGCTTCCCGCCATAAACATTATTTCACGCGTGGATTGCTAATTTGGACTAAACATTATTTCACGTGGATCACTAACCTGGACCGTTGGATCATGTTGACATGGATTGATAATTTTATTCACGCGGCTGCTACAACACATGTCTGTAACACCCCATAATTTTAAATATTAAAGTTAAAAAATTAAAGAATAATTAATTGTTAAAGTGAGAATTAAAGGAAACGGGTTGCGCCATTGCGTTCGTCTTGGAATTCTTCTTGAGATAGAGTCCAAGTTTGTGTGAATCGGACTTCGTATGAAGAAGTTATGGCCTTCAGAAGTTTCAGATTTTAAATAAATTAAAAACAGCTCGAATCTGAAATTCAAATTCAAAACAGGGAAGTGGGCTGGGCAGGAAAATTCCCGCCCAAAGGCCAGGTCGACCAGGGGGTCGACCTACCCTACAGGTCGACCAGCGGGTCGACCTGGGGGTCAACCTGGGTTTCGATTTGCCCCCCCCCCCCCAGGCAGATCTGAAAGATGCTGCTTTTCTGACTTGATGCTGAGTCATTTGGGATGAGGTTTCATTCTATCTTGACTGGATGGTCTTGATTGAATCTAGGTTAATCTGACGGCTCTTAATTAATTAATCTTCTATAAAAACACTCCCAAACCCTCAACCCTAATCACAATAATTCACACCAAGAGCCGCCATGCCGTCAGTGGAGAACCTAGAGTAGCCGTCGTTCTCTTTCAACCCAAAAGCAAGATAGACGCTTGAATCAAAATCAAATCAAATTTAAGATTAGAATAACGATTAGCCTACACCAAAGGCGAGTAATTCAACTTCAGAATACAGATCCCAGAAAGACAAGACAATTCTTTCGTTTGTGAGTATAATAGCTTTCACAAATTAATTAATTAATTTAATTATGATAAGTTATAATTGGGATTATGAGAATATGATTTTGAATCATGTGATGTTGAATTATATGCAAATTTGTGATGTTGGAGTATATGTTCTCATGTGAATCTTATGCAAGTTTGTGATGTTTAATCGTATGATATTTCTTATAGAAATTTTATGCAAGTTTGTGATGTTGGATCATATGTTCTTATATGAATCTTATGCAAGTTTGGGATGTTAAAACATATGTGAATCAAGTATATACATATGCTAGCTTGTATGCAAAACATGTGAAATTAATTTATATGTTTAGATCCATATGCAAGTTCACATCTTTATGTTTAGATCTATATACAAGTTCACATTTTTATGTTTAGATCTATATGCAAGTTCACATCTTTATGTTTAGATCTATATGCAAGTTCACATCTTTATGTTTAGATCTATATTTAGATCCATGGTAGTACACAAGTTATGCAAGTTTATGCCCATTGCCTATGCTAGTTTTGCATCATATGCTAGTTTGAATGAAATTCATATGCAAGTTATTGGCTATGTAAACTTATGTCATGATTCTTAGATCTATTCCGTGTGTTATGCTAGTTATTAGCTATTTAAACTTATTTTATGATTCTTAGATCTATTTCATGTGTTATGCAAGTTATGATGTTTCCTTCTTTTTATAAGTTAGACTATTGCTAGTCTAACATATGTCATATCAAAATGTACGAATAGCGTGGGGACAATGGGAAAATATTGAATATACATAATTGTGAATTGGCATAAAATGGCCTTAAAAGGCATATAGTTAATTTGAGACATTAATTGGCATAATTGGTATTTATGAACATAAATAAATTTCGAATTTATTGACAAATTTGAATAGGGATATTAATCCAATTTGGGGTTAAATAATTATGCGATAATTAACCGCCTAAGACACGAGGTTAGACTCGTTTGTGGTGTAAGACTGCCTAGACCCGCCCGGCAAATCCAGCAGCCACAAATGTCAGCCTAATGTGAGAGGTCAAAGGCACGAATTAAATGCATAACAATTGTAAAGACATGATGTTGGGCTCGTTTGTGGTATACGACTGCCTGGACCCGCCAGGCAAATCCAGCAACCGCAAATGTCAGTCTAATGTGGGAGGTCTTTACAAGGTTACGGTTCTAATGAATTAAGTAACACTTATCCAGATAAACATGTGGTGGGACATAGGGGTTAAGTGGATGGCCTTGGGTGGCTTGTGAAATAAGATTAGAAACAATAAACCAAGTTGAAACATGTAAGAAGACATCAGTAAAAATGGGGTTAAGTGGGAAACCTTAGTGGGGACCAAGCATAGGTGGAAGGCTTGTGTCAAGTATGGGGACCCTTTTCAAACTAGTAACCCATTAAGTATCTTTGTGAGCTCGAACCACGTCGAGGATGGGACACACTTACTGGGTTTGATTGTAAGAGGTCAAAACGGGTTAGCGGTGACAACGCAAGTCCAACGTGGTCATGTGCGTGTGTGGGTCCGATCTAGTAAGTAAGACATTGTTGCATCGTGTAGATATAAGCCGTGCATCTCTAGTGGTATCGGGTTGCCACTTTGGGGAGTGATACACCCCACTGTGGGACCAGCACGGGTATCTACGAGTTAGGGAGCCGATCGCATGGGGGTAGTTGGTACAACTAGTGGATATAGGGGCAGACGACACCTATGAAGGCAGCTAGGGGTACACGAAATTACCATTATCATTATTAAGTTCTGTAGGCAGGATCAACTTTTAGGGTGACTAGTGGTGGTGCAGTATAGTAATTATCCTATAGTGATTAGAAATGAGATTAACGTCGGAATATTCTTCTTGTTTGCTTTGTCATGCCCACTTGTTTCATGGTCATATCTTATCTTACCAGTTTATGCCTTATCCTAGTTACTTTAATAATTATATTGTTAAAGTTATTATACTCGCCATACTTTATGTCTGACCCCCTTGTTTTCGCCTCTTTTCTTCCTTTTCTCCCCCCCCCCCCCAGGTTCTCAGGGTAGGACTAGTACTAATGGAGCTTAATCTTGGATATCTTTCTCACTTTTGGAAGTGCTTGGATTGCTGAAAGTAATGTTTAGCTCATCTCTTTTATGGCTACTTGTGTTTGGGGCTATGTTTTTTTACTTTATGTACTCTGAAAACAATTTGTTAAGATGGATATTAAGTGTACTTGGTTTATGAAGTTGTTGTAATCAAACTATTTCTCCGCTGCAATAAAAGTTGTTTTAAAATTTTCAAGTACCAATATATGTATCTGCCTGGAGTGTTACACATGTCTGGAGAACCTGAGATACCCGAGGGCATACCAATACTAGGCTAGTTTAGAAGGTATTTGGAGGCTAGGGCCAATGCAGTTGGCCCTACAAATGTTCCTCCTCCTCCTCCCTCGCGTCGTGTTGATACTTTTCCAAAGATATGCAAAGATTTTAAGGCAATGGCCGAGAAACCTTTTCACGGATCAGAGACATTTGTTGAAGCTCGAAATTGGCTTATGGATGTGGAAGATCTATTTTGTATTTTCGAGGTGGAAGATGGAAGGAAGGTCCATTTTGCTGCTTGGTTAATGAAGGACGAAGCATCGTTTTGGTGGGAGGTCACGAATGGAGTGCGTCCAGTAGAGACATGGATGGATTTCAGGCGTAGGTTCAAGATGAAATTTCTCTCACGAGCAGAAGAGAATTTATGTTTGGAGAGGTTCTTAGCATTGAAGCAAGGTGATTTATCAATAAAGGAGTACATCAACAAGTTCAACCAGTTGGCGAGATTTGGTTTGGAATTGGTAAACACACCTGAGAAGAAGGCCCTGAGGTTCGTTAAAGGTTTGAATGAGCCGTTACATGTGTTGGCTATGACCCACATTTCGATGGGGGCTACCTTTGAGAAATTGGTTAACATGGCACTTATGCATGAAAAGGAGAAAGGTACTAATGCTAGTAAGGCACCAGAGAAGAAAGGAGACCAAAAGAAACCACAACAGCAAAACAAGAAAGGCGGGAAGAACAATAATAGTAAGGGAAAGAAAAAGTGCTTTAATTGTAGGACACCAGGAGATATAAGCAAGGACTGTAGGAAAAAGAAGAAGACTGGCTGATTCCACTATAGAGAGCCAGGACATCTAGTTAAAGACTGCCCAAGGAAACAGGGGCAAGGCCAAAGAACAGGGTCCGCTTCTGGAGGGCAGCTTCAGGCTCTCATGGCACCAGGGCAGGCAAGAGGGAAGATTCAGGCTCTCATGACACTAGGATAGGAGAGAGGTAGAAACATTCCCGTTGAAAGTTTAATTTTTCTGTTTGATCATCCTGTTCATACTTTGTTTGACTCTGGCACTTCACACTCGTTTGTATCCGCTTCATTAGTTGAAACACTGCACCTAAATACTAGTCTAGTTACGGATCCCATAGTAGTCTCAAATCCTATTGGTAGGTCGGCTCATTTTTTTATGATTTGAGAGTGTCTATCTTGGGCATTGGGTTTGAATGCAACGCCTTCGTTCTTGGCTTCATGGTCTACGGTTTGATTCTAGGCATGGATTGGCTAGCTAGATACGGTGCCATCCTAGATTGTGAAAGAAGGGTAGTTAGATTGTTGACTCGTTGTGGAAAGACCCTTGATATTCCTTGTGACCCTAGAGTTCTAGTAATGCTTAGCTACCTAGAATCCCTAGACGCATCCAATGATGATTTAAAATTTATTCGTCTAGTCCGTGAATATAGTGACGTCTTCGATGAGGTTCGAGGTTTAACCCCGAGGCGCGAGACACACTTTCGAATATACTTAGTAGATAATGCAAAGCCAGTTGCATTACTAGTGCGCCACATGGCTCCGATAGAGAGAAGAGAACTCAGTAAGCAAGTGAAAGAATTGCTTGAAAGGTGTTCATAAGAAGAAGTATTTTGGAGTAGGGCGCTCCAGTCGTTTTTGCTACGAAAGCTGATAGTTCACTTAGATTGTACGTGGACTATAGAGAGCTGAATAAGCTAACAAAGAAGAACAGACGCCCATTGCCGAGGATAGATAATTTATTCGATCAGTTGGTGGGTGCTTCTGTTTTCTCGCAACTGGATTTAGCTACAGGGTTTAATCAGCTAAGGTGGCTAAAGATAGCATCGATAAGACTGCATTTAGAACTCCTGACGGCTTCTTCTAGTTGCTCATCATGCCTTTTGGTTTGATGAATGCACCCGCATACTTTGTTGACATAATGAGTAGGGTGTTTAGGGAGTTTCTAAACAAGTTTGTGGTAGTCTTTGTGGACGATATTCTGGATTTTCTCTAAAAGTGAAGAAGAGCATGCCCTACATCATAGGGAAGTCTTAGAGACCCTATGAGCATATGAACTTAAAGCTAAGTTCTCCAAGTGCAACTTTTGGAGAAAAGAAGTGAGGTTCTTAGGACACGTGGTCTCTAAGGAATGGATAGCTGTGGATCCCGCGAAGGTGGTGGCAATCAGGATTGAAAAACTCCTAAGAACGCAACAGAAGTAAGAAGCTTTTTAGGGATGGCTAGTTATTATAGGAAGTTCATTAAGGACTTCACGAAGATATCAGCCCCACTCACTCGATTAACAAAGAAGAACTTGACTTTTGCTAGGGACGTTGACTGCGATGATGCTTTCCAACGTCTGAAGAGGGCTTTGACGACAGCTCCAGTTTTAGTTTTGTCGGATGGGAGCAAGCCATTCACAGTATATACCGATGCTTACGGGATAAGGCTTGATGCGGTTTTAATGCAAGAGGAAAGGGTGATATGCTATGGTGGAAGACAGTTGAAAGCCCACGAGAAAAATTACGCTACCCACGACTTAGAGTTGGCTGCTATAGTTTTTGCGCTTAAGTCATGGCATCATTATTTGCATGGCGAGAGATTTGATTTGTATACAGACCATAAGTCGCTAAAGTACTTATTCTCTCAGAAGGACCTAAGCTTGAGGAAATAAAGGTGGATGGAGTTTTTGATAGCCTATGATTTTGAGATCGCATACACCTTGGCAAGGGTAACATTGTAGCCGACGCCTTAAGCAAAAAGAAGTTAACTTTAAGTCCTTTGTTTGTAGAGCAGCAGAGTTTGGAGTATGTATCTACCTTTGACTTCAGACACTCTATCGATTATGTACCCGGATTGTTGGCGTCATTAGAGATGCAACCTACACTTTTGGGTCGAGTTGGAAAAGCACAGCGAAATGACCCACAATTGGTTGAGATAGTAGGCAAGCTTATAGGAGGGGAGTCTTTGAGTCATCTTGATAGATATGCTATAGATGAGAGAGGCTGGCTACGTAGAGACGGGAGACTTTGCGTACCATAAGACGAGAGTCTGAAGAAGGCGATTCTTGAAGACTCACATCGCTCTAAGATGACCATACATCCCGGTGGTGATAAGATGTATAGGGATATGAAGCGAGTTTTCTTTTGGGCCAGAATGAAGAAGGACGTGGCTGAGTTCGTTTCTAGATGCTTAGTGTGTCAGCAAGTCAAGGCGGAGCAAAAGAAGCTCGGAGGTTTGCTTCACCCCTTAGAGATTTCACTGTTGAAATGGGTAAGTGTTTCCATGGATTTTGTAGATGGGTTACCAGATCAAGGAAGGGTAATACATTTATTTGGGTAATTGTAGACAGACTTACCAAAAGTGCCCATTTTATTCCCGTTAAAAGTAGAAGGACCGCCGCATGGTTAGCATCTGTTTACCTTCGAGATATAGTTTGTTTACACGGCATTCCCTCTAGCATTGTGAGCGATAGAGATCCCATTTTCACGAGCGAATTTTGGAAAAACTTACAAGAGGCGGTTGGAACGCAATTATGCTTAAGTACCGCTTATCACCCTCAGACGGACGGCTAGACCGAGAAGTAAATAGGATTCGAGAAGACCTTTTGAGGTTATGCATCCTAGACTTTGGAGGAACATGGGAAGAACATCTTCCACTAGTGGAGTTCGCCTATAATAATAGTTTTCAGGCTAGCATTGGCATGACACTTTTTGAGGCTCTTTATGGATGACAGTGCCAATCACCTACATGTTGGTGAGAATCCATGGATAAGGTATTGCTTGGACCCGACATAATTAGGGAGACTTGGGAGAAGATAGACCTGATTAGGCGGCGAATGAAGAAGATGCAGGACCGACAGAAGGCATATGCTGATAGGAGACGAACCGATCTTGAGTTCAATGTTGGGGACATGGTTTTTATTAAGGTGTCGCCGTTGAGAAACGTAGTCCGTTTTGGATCAGTAGGGAAGTTGGCACTGAGGTTCGTAGGACCCTTTCCAATTACAGAGTGGATTGGGCTGATGGCATATAGATTAAAGTTACCGAAGAAGCTCAGTGGAGTTCATGACGTGTTTCACATATCGCATTTGCGTAAGTGTTTACACGATACGGTGGAAGTGGTAGATCCTGGCATGCTCAAAGAAGTGGAAGTAGAGCGCAATGCCACGATCAGACGAGCTCCTACATGCGTTCTTGGATTGGAGGTCAAAAAGCTTCGCAACAAAGAGGTCAAGTTGGTCAAAGTGCAATGGGGAGATGATCAAAGAGACGCGACTTGGGAGACGGAAGATAAGATGTGTACGCTGTACCCTTTCCTTTTTGAGGGTATGTTTTATTTTCACCTTTATCTATCGCTTTGTTGATACTTGTCCTATCTTTTAGTATTATCATTGCGATGACATTTTCGATCATAAGTTACGAAGAACCCTATGGTTGCAAACATGTGTTTGAGACATGTTATGTTTCATGGATGCAAATGGATGCAAGTGATTGCTAGTGGTTGCTCGTGGATGCATGTACACACACATTAGGCACTAGATCGGCTCAATCACCTTCATGTTGCATATAAATGTGTGTGCATATTTAAATTAATGGATGTATATTGGTTGTGTTATCATATGGATGCTGCATTTTGATGAATGGTTGTGCACGCATGTAGAAATAATATGTATCGATAGGATTCTTTCGCATACATAATGGACGCATGGCACTATCATGATTTGCATTAAGGAGGTCAACTAAATCAGTAGACCACCTGATTTTGTGTTAGATAAGGAACATATACACACACATTTTGTATATGTTCATACAACATTAGAAATCTTGTAAGGACAACGGATGCCTGTGTTTGATGGTTGAGTAGATGGGTGATTGGATGTTTGGATATGCATTCTCCTTAACTTGGAGATTTCGGGGGCGAAATCCTTTAAGGAGGGGAGAATGTAACACCCCGTAATTTTAAATATTAAAGTTAACAAATTAAAGAATACTTAATTGTTAAATTTAAAACTAAGGGAAACAGGTTGCGCCATTACGTTCGTCTCGGAATTCTGCTTGAGATAGAGTCCGAGTTTGTGTGAATTGGACTTCGTATGAAGAAGTTATGGCCTTTAGAAGTTTTAGAATTTAAATAAATTAAAAACAGCTCGAATCTGAAATTCAAATTCAAAACAAGGAAGCGGGCTAGGAGGGAAAATTCCTGCTTAAAGGCCAGGTCGACCAAAGGGTCGACCGGGGGGTCTACCTACCCTACAGGTCGACCAAGGGGTCGACCTGGGTGAAGACCTACCCCCCCCCCCACCGGGTAGATCTGAAAGATGATGCTTTTCTGACTTGATGCTGAGTAATTAGGGTTGAGGTGCCATTCTATCTTGACTGGATCGTCTTGATTGAATCTAGGTTAATCTGACAGCTCTTAATTAATTAATCTTCTATAAAAACACTCCCAAACCCTCAACCCTAATCACATTAATTCATACCAAGAGCCACCTTGCCGTCAATGGAGAACCTAGAGTAGCCGCCATTCTCTTTCAAGCCTAAAGCAAGATAGAAGCTTGAATAAAAGTCAAAGCAAATCTAAGATTAGAATAACGATTAGTCTACATCAAAGGCGAGCAATTCAGCTTTAGAATATAGATCCAAGAAAGACAAGACTATTCTTTTGTTTGTGAGTATAATAGCTTTCACAAAATAATTAATTAATTTAATTACAATAAGTTATAATTGGGATTATGAGAATATGATTTTGAATCATGTAATGTTGAATTATATGCAAGTTTGTGATGTTGGATTATATGTTCTCATGTGAATCTTATGCAAGTTTGTGAAGATGAATCATATGATATTTCTTATAGGAATCTTATGCAAGTTTGTGATGTTGGATCATATGTTCTTATAAGAATCTTATGCAAGTTTGGGAAGTTAAAACATATGTGAATCAAGTATATACATATGCTAGCTTGTATGCAAAAACATGTGACATTAATTTATATATTTTGATCCATATGCAAGTTCACATCTTTATGTTTAGATCTATATGCAATTTCACATCTTATGTTTAGATCTATATTTAGATCAATGGCAGAACAAAAGTTATGCAAGTTTATTGCTCATTGCCTATGCTAGTTTTGTATCATATGCTAGTTTGAATGAAATTCATATGCAAGTTACTGGCTATGTAAACTTATGTCATGATTCTTAGATCTATTTCATGTGTTATGCAAGTTATTGGCTATGTAAACTTATGTCATGATTCTTAGATCTATCTCATGTGTTATGCAAGTTATGATGTTTCTTTTCTTTTTATAAGTTATTCAATTGCGAGTCTAACATAAGTCATATCAAAACGTAAGAGTAGCATTGGGACAATGGGAAAATATTGAATATACATACTTGTGAATTGGCATAAAATGGCCTTAAAAGGCATATAATAAATTTTAGACATTAATTAGCACAATTGGTATTTATGGACATTATTTAAGTGACAATTATGGACATAAATAAATTTGGAATTTATTGACAAATTTAAATAGTGATATTAATCCAATTTGAGGTTAAATAATTATGTGATAATTAACCGCCTAAGAAACGAGGTTAGACTCGTTTGTGGTGTAAGACTGCACGGACCAGCCCGACAAATCCAGCAGCCACAAATGTCATTCTAATGTGAGAGGTCAAAGGCACGAATTAAATGCGTAACAATTGTAAAGACACGAGGTTAGGCTCATTTGCGGTATAAGACTGCCCGGACCCGCCATGCAAATCTAGCAACCGCAAATATCTGTCTAATGTGGGAGGTCTTTACATGGTTACGGTTCTATTGAATTAAGTAACATTTAACCAGATAAACATGTGGTGGGACATAGGGGTTAAGTGCTTGGCCTTGGGTGGCTTGTGAAATACGATTAGAAACACTTAACCAAGTTGAAACAAGTTAGAAGACATGAACTAAAATGGGGTAAAGTGGGAAACCTTAGTGCGGACTAAGCATATGTGGAAGGCTAGTGTCAAGCATGGGGACCCTTTTCAAACTAGTAACCCATTAAGTATCTTTGTGAGCTCGACCCAAGTCGAGGATGGGACACGCTTACTGGGTTTGATTATAAGAGGTCAAAACGGGTTAGTTGGTAACGCAAGTCCAACGGGGTCATGTGCGTGCGTGGGCCCGGGCTGGTAAGTAAGACGTTGTTGCATCGTGTAGATATAAGCCGTGCATCTCTAGTGGTATCGGGTGGCCACTTTGGGGAGTGATACACCCCACTGTGGGATCAGCACGGTTATCTACGAGTTAAGGAGCCGATCTCATGGGGGTAGTGGGTATAACTATTGGAGATAGGGACAGACGGCACATATGACGGCAGCTAGGGGTACACGAAACTACCATTATTATTATGAAGTTCTGTTGGCGGGATCAAATTTTAGGGTGACTAGTGGTGGTGCAGCATAGTAATTATCCTATAGTGATTAGGAACGAGATTAACGCCAAAATATTCTTCTTGTTTGCTTTGTCATGTTCACTTGTTTCATGGTCGTATAATATCTTACCAGTTTATGCCTTATCCTAGTTACTTTTATAATTATATTGTTAAAGTTATTATACTCGCCAAACTTTATGTTTGATCCCCTTGTTTTTGCCTTTTTTCTTCCTTCCCCCCCCCCCCCCACCCCCCAGGTTCTCAGAGTGGGACTAGTACTAGTGGAGCTTGATCTTTGATCTCTTTCTCTCTCTTTTAGAAGTGCTTGGATTGCTGAAAGTAAAGTTCGGCTCATCTCTTTTATGGCTACTTGTGTTTGGGGTTATGCTTTTTTACTTTATGTACTCTGAAAACAATTTGTCAAGATGGATATTAAATGTACTTGGTTTATGAGGTTGTTGTAATCAAACT